>CAKAOI010047255.1:25319-135970 GCA_916701655.1 Sebastiscus albofasciatus
ACTTTATACAAGGGCATATTAACAACATATACAGGCATATTAAGAACATATGTATTAAGATTATATACAGTATATACAGTATAGGATATATTTTTGTGAAGAATGTGTCAATTGAATTGTAGATTTAAAAGATCCTATAGAGACCTGATTAAGTGTAATTACAGCACATTGTTTGTGAACTAAATTGCAAAATCAGATATTATAACTCAGCTGTCCCCACACAAGGAAATGAACATAATCAATAAAAACATAGTTGTTAATATTTAGCAGCTATGACATGCTCCTCAAGGAAGTGATTCACACAGGCTGTTATAATTTAAGTTTAGAGCATGTTAAACTATAAAGCATGCAGACAGGAAATGTTACTGTTTGACTAAATGTTGGACTTTGAACACAATACCATCCTTGTTCCCATTTCTGAGTCTGAAGTTCCTGCAGGAAATTTCATGAACTTCACAGAAAATTGTGCAAGAGACTATAAACAAAAAAGAAATCCAGATGTGTGAGGAAAAATGTGATCAAAACAGACACATAACATACAAATATAAAAAGTTAAACTAAATTTAAGGTAAACATGTATGCAACTAAAACCTTAGTTAGGCCACACACGTTAGGGTAAAGTTTAGGTTATGTTACAAAAATTAAAGTTTGGTTTATGGGGTTTTGTATTGTTTTGTCAAGAGAATAGACAGACAACATTGATTTAATAAATTAATCAAACAAATGTCATTATATCAGTTTAAGAAACACGTCTTTCCATCTGCATATATGATTTTAATGGTGGAGTCTGGTGTGCCCTGCGAATAACTGTAAAGTGATTATTCATACAAAAGCATGACGCATATCATTCTGCTGATGTCACACTATCCACAAGGCTCTTGAACACTAAAGCAGTTATTCATGCAATTATCCATTTTCATTGTTGTCATGGTTTTGGTGTCATCTTTAGGCCTTGTTTAACCTGCTGGCTGCCCCAGAATCTGGTGGAAAGTTGTTCCATCTCACAGGTGTATTACAGCAGGTGATCACTCATTCTGCTGTCTTTAAACACAGAGTGTAGAATGACATAATAATAATGTCCATAATAATAGTATTCATATTACATTATGTCATATCTTTGCTTTAGTTTGACTTTCAGACATACTGGTTGGCTCTGAATTTTCATACTATCATGCTATTTAGTATGCTAAAACAGTATGTGAGTTTTGTTTAGTATATCCGAAACCTTAGTATGAAACCAATAGTACGTGAATTGCATACTATTTCTGAATTGAAATATTACAGTATGCTAACACTGGACACTACAGCTGCTAAGCAACGGCAATATCAACATTACTGTCGCCGTCTAGAAGCCACAGAGGATAACAATTTAGCAAGCAAGCAAGCGGGTAACATGACAGAGGAAAAATATGAGACCGTTGGGAATATCAACATTTTCTTCAGACATATTGTAAAATTACGAAGAAAAACAATATAGGCTACGACTAAAATTACAATATATTCACTTATTATGCACCGAAAAATGAACTTCCATGGCGTCCGCCATTTCTGACAACGTCAACAAACACGTCACGACTCTGAGCTTTCAGAAACTTTCCACTTACGAGGTCGTGAATACCACATAGAGGGGGGCATTCATATGGATAGGCACCAGATGTCCAGCTGCTCAGGCCTCATGCTTGTTGGTGATTCTCTGGTTCGAATTTGGTTCAAGCAGAATAAGGACATCATCTAATGTTGCAAGTCATAAGTTTTCTTTTGCTGTGGAGCATTTTAATTTGTTTTTAATAATATATGTAGACTTCCAGTGCTGTCTTCAGGAGACTGTCAGGCCTCCTGATCCGGTGATGTTCCACTCCGAGTGTGTCCAGCAACTAAGAAAAGTCATCTGACTTGTGAATGACTATCATGCAGAATGTAGTGATTTCACAGAATATAAAAACGGGTGGGAAATTTCACAGAATTTATTATCTGATGGTGACATTTTTGTCTATACAGAAACAGCATAAAACAGAACAGTCAATGTCAACAGACCTTAAACATTATACATGCACAAATGCTTGAGTAAATATTTTACTTTTTACTTTATTTTATGCACTTTGAATGACATTTAGTCATGAATTACATAACAAAGTCTGAATGTGACATTTAATCATACCTAATAAGCACTTTTACCAATCACAGCAATGACAAAAACATGACTCACATGTGCAGAGCAGAGGCCCTATATGGACTGGAACATTTGCATACATTCTCAAGCAAAAGGCAACATAACCAAACCATAATTGTATTACTTGCCAGCCTTTAAGGTTCTACAGGTGGCAAATACATATCCAAGGCAAGCCCATTCACTGTTCATCTCCAGGAAGCCCGGCGCGAAGTTGAGGCCACTTGCTAAAATAAAAAAATTCATTCGTATTAACAGAAAAATGGAAATAAAATCATTCCACATTTATATATACTATATAGTATAGTATATATAATGCATCCATAAAGAGGGAAGAAAGCGTATTCCTTTACAATCACAACAGCAAAGACTAAAGAAATCATGACCCAGAATAGCAGCATGCATGACAAGATAATTAATCTCTATTAGAAACAGACACTCACCTGTCAGCAGGTTGTTGAGGTTGCAGTAGTTGAGGCCGCCGTCAAGAAGGCTGGTGAATGCAAGAGAAGCAGACTGAGCCTGTGGCAAACAAGCAAAAGATATGAGTCTATATATGTTATTCTCTGGATTTTAGGGGAGTCATTCAAGTCACAATTGAATGTTAGTGAGACTTACAGACACATGGCAGCTGTTGGGCAGGTCGTTGGTGTGTAGGGTGAACTCTATGCTCTCAACATGAAGTCTGTCTGCGGAGGTGTGGTGGGCCTCGATAGACGATTTGGTGGTTGAAACGAGCTGGAATGGAGGACAACTCATGTGTTTATATATGACGTGAATATATGATCATTCAGAATCATTTTTACACCGCATTTAAACAAACAATGTAAAGTGGTCGTAGTAAACCATAGTAGGCCGGACCAGTAGGAGACAGCAATGAAAAATATAGAAGAAGGTCCCATACTGTAGCTCCCTTTAAGTGCTATTTATTGGTAGTTAGTCACGTTTCGCTCTTCTTCAAACTTAATAAATCTGCACAGAGACGCCATCTTAAAAGTTAAATGCTCTGGTCATATGATAGTCACATGATACTGCCAGTAACCCACATATAATCACAGGTAATGTTACATGTATATTAAAAATATATACAAAAATACATATACAAACATTTATCAATCAATAATATAGGCAAGTACCTCACAGTTCATAAGAATTACATCAAGCCCATGGCTGTCATACTTTCTATATGGCTAGAATTAAATAGAGGCGCCTCTATATAAAAAAAAATAGGATGTAGCTCAAACATATATAGGACACCGCATTAAAAACCTAACCAGAAGTATGCGTTGCGTGTCATTCCATGGGATTTAACATGCTGCTATTACAGCCTCCGCTCCTTTAAACCCCGACAGGGCTACGTGAAGTGGAGGGTTCTTGCATCGCCCTGAAGGGGTTTATTTCACAACAATGATCTGCTAGCTGTACATTATCTCACTTATTACACGGCTATTTGCTTCAGAAATCAATACTTTTTCCACAAAAACAATCCGCCACAGTCCGACATCAGAGCTGCGCCCATAGCATAGAAAAAACAGACTGTAGAACGATGTGATTGACCAATCAGAGTCGAGTATTCAACAACGCTTGTGCAATAACTAATAATAATTCATGTTGAATATGAATAATGAATAATGTGGGATTATTCCTTATTTCATGGGCTATTTGGGGATTTATACATTATTATTACATACTTACATAATACAGGGGATAATCTCTAGACAACACATTCTTTAGAAGAAGCAATATCACAGCAAATGACTTAAATTACAATTTATAGACATGCTTTTTAAAAGACTGGTCCCTTACAGTATAGCATGATTAGTGTTAGAAACAGCTAACATCTTTAACAGCTTTCTTAAAAATAGAAAATAAAGACCAAATGGACTTGATGTTATTCTTATCCGAACAAAGGGTCTAAGGATACAGGGTGTCATATGTGGTGTAAACACATTAGAGGCAAATTTGTGATCTGCAATTTGGGACTATATCAATAAAACTGACTTCACTTAATGTTGTCTGATCGTTAAAGGCTTGTTTCATTCAATGAAATTTGCAAAAAAAAGGCTCATATTTTGAATTATGATCAGCGGAGAAACAGAAAAATTAATATTTCAGTGTATTAACATGTAAAGTATAAGTGTATAACATACATTTTTATTACCGCATGTGTGTTTAAACACCAGAGAAGCAATAAAACAACAAAACTTACTATATAGTGACATTTCTCACAGCCATGCACAGGACTGAAGGCATGAATCTGTTGCACCAGTTTGGCGCCGACTTCAGCACAAGGCATCGAAAATAGCCTGGAGGAAGAGAGCGATTATCACAGTATGTACACATTATTCTCAAAATGACAGAAAGCGGCAACAATATGCTTCCGGCTGAGGCTTTTAAATGTTCGGCATTGCTAGGTGACAGGATTTCTTTCAGAGCTTGAATGCAAAGACACAAAGAAACCAGTGATGGAGGCAGATTAGTGAGTCTTACCAGACTGTTCTGCAGAAAGCGTGGTAGGGAAAAGGTACAGGGTCGGCAGCTGGAGTACCAAACAGTCCTGCGGTGAGAACGAAGGCCAGCAGCAGCAGAGGCCTCATGGTTGCAATGAAGCGGGTTTCTTCAACGTGGCAAGTGAGAGTTCGCTGGTTGCTCGCTGTCTGTGAACTATCACAGCAAAAATGTGAGCTTGTGTCTGTACAAGTGGATATATTTCTATGGAAAAGTGAGATCTAAAAGGCTTGTCACGAGGGCCAGTAATGCAGATAGAAATTGATCAAAAGAGATCACGGATATGAGCTATGTGGCGATTAGTCTCCCTTCTGCCTTAAGTCATAGCGATTAGAAGTAATGCAAAGTTTTGTGTATGGGTTTGTTTGTATATGTTTACGTTAGTGCTACAGGGATGATGCTAACTTCCTAGTTGGCCTACAAAAATACGTCATCCCTGGAACGCTCTATAGCTTTTATACCATGATTAAAGCACCTAATAACTTGTGACTTAAAGAGCAAAAAGCAAAATTAAAGGTTGTCTATATGATATCTAGAGCTTTAAATAACAGCAAACAACTATTTGCTATGTAAACATATAGTGTCTACCTGAGCAGTCTCTGTGTGTGTTGTAATCCGAGTTTTTCCATGCACAGGTGTGCTTTTAGTGCATGTTCGTGCATGTGAGCGTGCCCCACTGGCTAGCTCACAACCGCCGCTCTGCACAGCTCTAATATGGCAGTTACAGCTGATAACGTCATCCCGACCGACGGCAGCGTTGCGGAAGTGTAATGGCACACGTTCGCGTCCGTCCTTTCCACGCTTCCCATTCATTGTCTATGTAAGCAGCCGTGCAATGCACTGTGGTAGCATGGTGGCACGATTCCAGAGATAGGGCTTCACAATGGCTGCTCCTCATTTGCATTAAGTTGAGGTCTAGGCTACTTTATGCAAATCACGGGTGTCCAATGCGACTCGCCGCCTCTGGAAACTCCAGAAAAACTTATAAACTAAGCCTTGTCGAGCCAAAATATTACAGATATATAATATATAATATACAGATTTAGCAACTGTGTGGCTTATTTTTGCATAAAATGTTTTCAGAAACACATTTCGGTGAACTATTTTTGTGATATAAGAGAAGAAAGTTTCCAAACGAGCCGCCATGTTGGTTCCGGTTTGAAAGCTGGGAGCAGCAGTCGCCATGTTGAGAGCAGTGCAGAAGCAATAGAAATGCTCCCAATCTCACATTTAACACCTTTAAAGTTAGAAAAATATCCTTATTTATCTATTAATAATATTAACAATAAAACAACCCACCATTTTCCAACGGAGCCCTGCCCAGTAAGAAGACGCCACTTAAGACAAGAGAAGGATAAATACCTCCCTTGTTACTTTTATTATCGTTAGGATTTTATTGCTTATTCATTCAGTTTAGTTTTGTCTCCCTAAGAGGCCATTGACCTGGAAAAGACAGCCCTGTAAACAACTCGAAGGATGAAAAATTGTTTAGAGGTCTGTCATCTGACCGCTACATTTCTCACAATCAAACCTTGCAGCGTGTCATCTCTGTGGTCATCAGACTGCAGAGAGGGAGGAGTCGTCAGAGCCTCATCTGCATTGCCTCGCTTTAACTGGATGACATGCTGCTCTATCATGTCTCCCTTGATGTCATGTCACCACTGAGAAAACCCACATCGTCATTTCCTGTCCCTTTAAAAGTACATGTTGTCAGGATCAAAAGAGGACACTAATGCAGCCGTAACAGTCTTAATGATCTGTCCAAAAAATAATGAAACAGCAACTTTTTATTGGTATTTTTCTCAAGGATGCGTTACATTAGTCGACCTAAGGGGACAAACCTATATTTATAATTCAGATGTAACAAAATCATCACATGATTTGGTGAAGTGACTTCAATAGTAAAGCTTTTATCTCACTGGCATTCATAAAACAAAGATGTCTCCAAAGTTTAGATTTTTAATAAAGCAAAGTACAGGCGTACTAATATATAATGTGAAAATTTGTCTTCCAAAATGGTGTCAGACTTTGATATTATAAAAGGAAAAGCATGGACGAGACAGTTTGTGTTGTGAAGTGATCCTGAACTCACCTGACAGCAGGTTGTAGAGGTTGCAGTAGTTGAGTCCACCGTCAAGAAGGCTGGTGAATCCAAGGGAAGTGGACTGTGCCTGGTAAGTAAACAAGTAAATATGTTTAATACATGCACATTTATACTAAGGTTTACGTACTATTACTAATGACTTTATTAGTGGTTCTCCAGACATTTACAACTCAATAACAATACTTTGCTGCCAGATTGTGAGCACATATCTACTTAAAGGTCCTACTTATAACATTTAGTCACTAGATGTCGTACTCTCCGTCCCTTCTCTGTGGATGTATTTGTTTTTTTAAGTATTCATGTTATCAATAAGTTCTTTCAATTATTTCTTCTATCAACCTTATTCTTTGTCTTTTTCAGATAGTTCAGTAGCTCATCTCTCATAATGCAGGAATAACAACAACATTGGAGCTGCTACGTTGTGAGCCCACAAAAGTGGAAGCCCAAAAATCTCAAGTAAACCAAAGGGAGTGAATGCTTCCCTTGCAAGCCAATATATACAAAATATCAAGCTGGTCATGAGGTCCAGTAAAGAACAAGAAGTCAGACAATCACCACGAGACCCGTAAGTCATACCCCTAATCAATTCAATTTCAAGGATCTTTACTGGGCACTCATGACCTGCCTGATATTTTGTATAAATTGGCTTGTTAGAGAATCGGCCAGCACACTCTCTCATCAACACCACCGCTCTACAGAAGGAAGAAACCTGCTCCATTTCAACCATGAGGACTCTGCTGCTGGCCTCTGCTCTCTTTGCAGGACTGTTTGGCTCTCTGGCTGCCGTTCCTGTCCCTGTTCCTATTTACCATGCCTTCTGCAGGACACTGTGGTGAGTTAGTACGGATTTTTTTTGGTCAGGAAAGTTGAATATACTGATTTCAAATGAAAGCTTAACACGTGTTACTCTGAATTGTTGATGCCCTTTCTTGTTTTAAGGTTGTTTTATGAATGTGTCCAAACTGTTACTTGTTGTTTTTCTAGGCTCTTTGCAACACCTTGTGCTGAAATCAGCACCAAAGTAGTTCTACAGATTCAAGCCTTCAACCCTCAGTATAGGGTAAGAACCGCTCTTCTGTTAATGTAAATAATGTTTAAAATGGGTAAAAAATCCCCAGCAGAAATCAGATCTAATATCATTGTAAGCGGGGTACCTAGAAAAAGACAATATACTCCAGGAACACGTCCCTAAACCCTACAAAAGGAGGAATTATATATGTTTTCGATCCTGAGAATTACAGCATTCAAACACATAACAAGAGATTTGAAAAGATTTAAAAAGTTAAACAAATGGCTGGAAACTGTAGAAGGCATACTGTATATAGTATGGAAAAGGTCATTTATAAAATCAATAAGAACAAAAGGTTGTTGGATAAAAGCTGGACCTTCTTTAAATCAAGTAAAGGTAATTGACTAATAACATAGTATATAAAATATCATGTTTTGGGAAGATGTTTTAAATAATATGCATGAAACTGTAATAGATAGTCATAGCAGCCGTAGAAATATCAACTAAAAACATCAAATGAAGCCTTTTTTCCTTTTTTGTTTTATCTATAGGTGAAAGATAATTTATAAAAATTTGTGTCAAGATGTTGAAATAAGAGGAAGGAAAGGAAATGTATCAACAATATATACTGACACAATAAAGTATACATACAAAAAATGTATGTCATTGTAGAAGAAATGAATACATTTAGTGTAATGATATGTTGTTTTCTGTTCCAGCTCGTGTCAGCCGTCCCTCCAACTATCTATGCCAACCACACTTCCATGGAGAGCCCCGAGGGTGAGAACATCACCTTCACATTGAGCCCCACTTTACTGACCGGTGGCTGCTGTGTGTCTGTAAGTATCAATGATGCTCATTTTCTAACAGTGACTTCTTCTATTACATAAACAGCAGTAAGTTGCTTTTATAAAGTTGTAGTTATAGCTTTACATCGAGATATGATCATAAATTATTTGAGAGTCTGTGATAAATTGTTTTATTTCAAAAGTAAATTAATTCCTTTGGTTCGTCTGTATTCTCTCTCAATAAAACAGTCGTTGTACCTTCTTTCTGTCTGGAAGAGGGTGACACATTATTCTGGCCAATAACCATATATGTTATAGAAGTTACTGTCAGATATATACTGTTACTGTATTTTAATGTTTAATATAACTCCAGGCTTGATGGCCTTTTGGGCTCAAAACGTATGAAGCCCCAACTTTCTTTTTATTCATGCATGATGGGAGATGAGCTACTGATATATCTGAAAAAGACAAAGAAATAGGTTGAGAGACCAAAAAAAATCAGTCCTAACTCACTACAGTGTCCTGCAGAAGGCATGGTAGACAGGAACAGGGACAGGAACGGCAGCCAGAGAGCCAAACAGTCCTGCCAAGAGAGCAGAGGCCAGCAGCAGAGTCCTCATGGTTGAAATGGAGCAGGTTTCTTCCTTCTGTAGAGCGGTGGTGTTGATGAGAGAGTGTGCTGGCCGATTCTCTAACAAGCCAATTTATACAAAATATCAGGCAGGTCATGAGTGCCCAGTAAAGATCCTTGAAATTGAATTGGTTAAGGGTATGACTTACGGGTCTTGTGGTGATTGTCTGACTTCTTGTTCTTTACTGGACCTCATGACCAGCTTGATATATTGTATATATTGGCTTGCAAGGGAAGCATTCACTCCCTTTGGTTTACTTGAGATTTGTGGGACTTCCACTTTTGTGGGCTCACAACGTAGCAGCCCCGACTTTGTTTATATTCCTGTATTATGAGAGATGAGCTACTGATCTATCTGAAAAAGACAAAGAAATAGGTTGACAGAAGAAATCATTAAAAGTTCTTATTGATAACGTTTTTATGTAGACGAATAATTTAAACAGAGCTTTTAGAAAAGTGTAGAATAAAAATATTGCTTTTCCTAAAAATAAATTAATATGATTGTGACTTGATCATTTAAAAAATGTTGACGGGTCCAAAATGAATGTTTTGTTTATCTCTGTGGAAGATATCAAACATTTGGTTCCCACTTCTATTAAGGTTTGTGAGACAATAGTATAACAACGTTGGTATCACGCGACAGAGTTGGCAACAAACTGGCAACCACTTGTTATGAAGTGAATGCAATGGAACGGGGGACGGAGAGTATGATATGTAGTGACTAAAGCCACTAATAAAGTCATTAGTAACAGTGCGTAAATCTTAGTATAAATGTGCATGTATTAAGCTTATTTACTTGTTTACTTACCAGGCACAGTCCACTTCCCTTGGATTCACTAGCCTTCTTGACGGTGGACTCAACTACTGCAACCTCTACAACCTGCTGTCAGGTGAGTTCAGGATCACTTCACAACACGAACTGTCTCGTCCATGCTTTTCCTTTTATAATATCAAAGTCTGACACCATTTTGGATGACCAATTTTCATATTATATATTATTATGCTTGTACTTTGCTTCATTCTAATCTAAACTTTAGAGACATCTTTGTTTTATGAATGCTAATGAGTATTAAGCATGAATGTTGAATGATCTAATTTTCATCCATTTGTGTTTGTGAATGAATGTTTTGATTGTAGCGAGCGGCCTCAACTCAGCACCGGGCTTCATGGAGATGACCAATGAATGGGCCTGCCTGGGCTACGGACTCTCCAAATGTAAAGCCTAACAAGCTTTAATATTGAAATTACTTCACCAAATCATGGGATGATTTTGTTATATTTCAATTAAAAAAAAATGTTTTCCCCTAAGGCCAAGGTATATCTGACTAATATTTGATATATTCTGTATAAACTCCTGCCTATAGAGTGAGAAAACACAATAAAAAGTTGTAGTTTCATTATGCTCTCGTTGTTTGTGTGTGCATGTGTGTTTTTCTATCTCGCAAATGGGCACGGAGAGGGAGCCATCCCTTGGACAAGACTCTAGTTTGATCCACATAGGTCCCTTTTCTTTCATCCATCACTTTCTTCTGTCTTTTTCCCAAGCCTCAGGTTTGTCTGAATGGACTGTTCCTAATAGATGGACAGGAATATTGTTGGTTTAGGAAGAAACAATAGAGTTTGGACAGGTGGTGTAACGCCCCTCTCTTCCTCTCTCCCCTGGCTTATACCTCCTCGGTTTTGTTGTTTTACTCTAGGGGTATGATTCTTGCTTCAAGTGCGAGAGGTCCAGGGCTTTTTTGCCAATAACTGGTGATAAATCACACATGGTTGGGTTTGAGTTTGCCAAACAGTTCCAGTTTAATTCCCTCTTTGGGCTAGTAAAGTCAGCCAATTTAAGAATACCAATGATCTGTATATAGTCCAACATTCTCAAAATTTCAATCATAGTCCTTCTTTCTTTCCCCATGGCGACAGAAAGTTTACAAACTCTCATGCCCAGGTCACACATCACTGTATGCCAAGGTTGAAGTTAGTCGATTTCCTTTCATCAAATGGGTGCAATCAATGGAGGAACAACTTTAAGATGCAATAACAATTTATTTAAGAAATACAAATTAATTTGTACACAATACATAATTACAAAGACCCCTAAATACACATACATTTATGTGAAAAAAAGACAATTAACATATAAATCAATCTGTAGTTGATGAGGGAGGCCAAAATGAGAATAGGGAGCTATATTTCAGGGTGGTTAATGGCATAAATTAAACTCATGCATTGCACAATAAAGAACAGCATACTATATATTTATGTTCAGCACTATGCCAGCCCAACTATATCTGATTGGTATCATTCCACCTCCAGTACCAGCTGAAAACACATTTAAAAAGTAATTAAACATGCAGATTGTGCAATGCATAACTTTAATTTATGCCACAAACCACCCTGAAAAATAGCTCCCACTTTTTGTTTTGACCTCCCACATCAACTACAGATCAATTTATATTATAATTGTATTACTTTTAAATTTTTTCATATACATGTGTGTATTTTTAATGATCTTCGAGCAGAGCAAATCTAGGTAAATATGTATGTAAATGTTATGTACGAATTCATTAGTATTACCTTGTTATCGAGCCTATTTTCTCCACTCCTAATATAGAAATTCTTTGAGTCAATGTTGGTATGTATGCTGTGAGGAAGGTGCACATTTGTTCAACATTTACAGTATATGAGCCGTGAACTTGCGATGTTTCAGAAATGCTTGTTCACTTGTGTTTAGTCTTTTTGCTCACACAGGTTTTCTGTAGGGGGACTTTAATTCCCTGACCTGCCTGAAGAAGGAGTGCTCTTCCCCTTTAAAATACCTCTGTATTAAGGGAATGTTTACTTGGTTCTCTACTTCACTAACAATAATTACGTTTCGAGTATGCCTCTTGAGAGGGCACATTTGATTAATATCTTTTGTCAAAGTACATCTGACAACCAATCGGCTCCAAATAAGGGGAGATTGATGCCACAGGGGTTAAAGTGGAACTAATTCCAGAGATCCAGTCAGGTGACAGGTATAAAATGTCTTGGAAGACAACATACTGGTTGGTCTGTGTTTTCCACTCGCCAGGGAAATGGAGAAAGGCCTGTGTTTTGTGCATCAGAGGGATTTTTGTCATTAATTGTCTGCAGAGGACCAGAGTGATAAACCTATGGCTACCATGGTTTATGTTTCTCCTTTTTGTGGCTGGTCTGAATGAATTTAGTTTTTCTGGAAAAACACTACCGACCAACCTAAATAAATAAAGTTTTTCCATTGATTGCACGCATATAATGGCAAGAAATATAATGAATTCAACCTTGGCATATAAAGTGATGTTATCTCAGGTGAAATCCCCGGCCTCAGTGAGTGTGACCAGAGGCCTGTACTACAAAGCAGGATTTAGGGTTAGCAAGATAACTTCAGGGTCAACCCTGTTTTCCATCCTTTGACGGTGGTTCACTTCTTATTGGGGTAGATCACCATGGTAACTCATGCTGAACAGCTAACCTGCTCCAGAGCAGGTTATGTTCCAGATAAGAGATCAACTCCTATAAAAGTACCGCCTACTGACCAATCAGAGCTCGGTGCACAGATCGTATGATAATATTACACACATATGAAGAAGTTTTAGTCATAATCCAGGCTAAAAACAACACAGTTTAAACTGACAAATGCAGGAAGGGCAGCTAGATTTATGTTATGGGTGTTTACCGCTTTGAATTATGACGGGGATGCAGCTGAAACAAGGTTGAAATAGTCATACACGCCACTTCACTTGTTAAAGGACATAATGAAGTATAATACTTTCAACCATTACACTTTTAAAAGCTATTTATATCTAGACGACTATATCTGACTTTTGAGTGTACTGTTAAATTAATAAGTCTGTTAATATACGCATTCACACATCGGCAGTTTTCGTATTTTGTCTAATATAGTTTGCTCTTCCTTTGTAGAATGTACCACTCTGCCTGTCCGTCTGCAAGTCTTGTGCATTGGTCATGTGCTGCAAACACCACCCCTGGGTTGATTTACGGAGTTGATAACCAGCGTCATAGGACCGCATAGCGGGATCTTGTTTGTTAGGGTTAGTTAATAACGAGAAGATACCCTGGGTATGTTGAACTCACTTCGTAGTGCAGGCCTCTGGACATGAGATTTCAGTTTTATTGAAATTTTGAGAATGTTAGACTACATGTACGTATATAAAGATCATTGGTATTCTTGAATTGTCTGACTTTAGTAGCCCAAAGAGGGAATTAAACTGGAACTGTTTGGCAAACTCAAACCTGACCATGTGTGATTTATCACTAGTTCCTGGCACAAAAGCCCTGAACCTCTTGCACTTGAAGCAAGAATCATACCCCTAGAGTAAAGCAACAAAACCGAGGAAGTGGAAGCCAGGTAAGAGAGGAAGAGATGGGCATCACACCACGTGTCCAAACTCTATTGTTTCTTCCCAAAAATTTCATTTAAGCTTGTTAGTCTTTACAGGTAGCGAGTCCGTAGCCCAGGCAAGCCCATTCATTGGTCCTCTCCATGAAGCCTGGTGCTGAGTTGAGGCCGCTCGCTACCATATAAATATTAATTCACAAACACAAATGGATGGAAATTAGATCATGAAAAATGCAAAAGGTCCGCACACTGTAGCTCCCTTTAAGTGCAATTTATTGGCACATCTTAGTTAGCAAGTCTGAGGAAGAGCATCTGCTTGAAACGTCACTAAGATGTGCCAATAAATTGCACTTAAAGGGAGCTACAGTATGCGGTTTACTACGACCACTTTACATTGTTGGTGGAAATTAGATCATTCCACATTCATGCTTTATACTCATTGGTTTTCATAAAACAAAGATGTCTCTAAAGTTTAGATAATAAAGCAAAGTACAAGCGTACTAACAGAGGTGGAAAGAGTACTAGAATATTGTACTCAAGTAAAAGTACTGTTACTTTAAAGACATTTTACTCAAGTACTTGTGTAAAAATGTACTTTTTTTAAAGTAAAAAGGAGGTAGGTTAAAATGTACTCTGTGTAAACATTACTGCGTTACATTTTTAAAAAGGGGAGATGTATGATGATGTATGATACTACTGTTAAATTAATGAACATCTTCAGCCATTAAAAAAACGTATTAGATAAGTGGAACAACATCAGCAACAAGACCCCTTTTGTCCAAACCAACAGACATCACTGCAGTCTTTCCATGCAACTGATTATCAATTATATACAACTCCTCAGTGTAGCTTTACAAGAATTAACCAGAAAAGACACAAAACTCAGACAAATAGCAAGCTTTGGATGCCACGGCAAATCAAAAGTAGAATAAAACATCGCCAAAGCAGACAATGTTGACATGTAAACGATATAAACTCCACAGCGGCTGCGGCCATAAACACACATATTACAGCAAAGTAGAGACTGCACAGTTTTTGCACACCGCGACGCGCTCACACGCAACTACGTTGCTAGGGAAAGTCCTCACACACCTCACTGAAGGTAAAAGTTCCTCAGTGAATGCAGGAGTCACAGCTGGAGGATCCACCATGAGCACCACTGGCCGAGCAATTTTTGTGGTCATCCAATCAAATCAAGTCTTTCTCTCTACAACTAATAGCCTTTTGGTTTTCACTTCAGGGTGACTTCTAAGTACCATGGAACCTTTAAAGGTCTGAAATTATGGCATTATAATTATCATTTGTACCATTTATTAAACATTTTTAAGGGCAACTTTAGAGAGCACACAGGAAATGAGAGGAGAGAGATGAGGAATAATTAATCTAAATTGCCTGTCGGGTGAATGTGAGCGTGAAAGGCTGTCTGTCTCTATGTGTGAGCCCTGTGATAGTCTGGTGATCTGTCCAGGGTGTACCCCGCCTTCGCCCAACATCAGCAGGGATCGGTTCCAGCTCCCTCGCGACCCTGAATATAGGATAAGAGGTTACAGATAATGGGTGGCTTGATGAGATGATGAATATCGTGCAACAAAGGTCCACAGCTGCAATCCAATGGGGAAGATTTGATTACACGGTCGTCACCCCCAAGCCCTCAGTCCATCAGGGTGGGGGATCTGATAGTTGTGTATGGAAAGGCAGCCCTTTAAAAGGCTTCACAGCAGAAGGTCTGAACACTGCAGAAGACATCACCTCCAACTACAACCAAGATGAGTATCAGAGCTCTGATCATCACCTCAGCTTTACTCCCGCTGCTTCTGCTAGCTGCTGCCGGCTCGGCTAACCAGTCAACATGCAAAGCAGTATGGTAAAGTATTACGGTAGTTAGATATTTAATGTTGTTGTTTTTAGCAAAATGCAAAAATAAGAAAGAGAATGTGGTTGTAATATTTCCTTCCTTCCGTCCTTTCAGGCTTTTTGAGTTGCCCTGCTCTGAACCTCGCAGTGCTCTGGTGACCCAGGTGAAGGCTTGGAGCACACAGAAGTGTAATGGCCAAGCCAAGAGAAGTGCATGTATGAGGTAATTTGAACATCTTTGCATTTTTTTTTTGGGACCAGCTAAAACTGTGCGGACTAGGAGAATTGTACCATTACATCTGTGTCTTTACATACAATTGTATTCGTCAAGTATTAGAAGCTTCACGTTTTAGATGTTTTAGATGCAAGCAAACGCCTCACAAATGGTAATCTTTTCTCATTTTTGCACATTCAGCTTAACATGTTTGTGTGTTTTTGTCTGTTAGATAATCAAGCTGCTCCCCACATGCCTTGAGATCAAGCATACATCCCCCAACACCAACAAAACTACTGCAATTCTCTTTGAGTTCATCACCCCGGCAGAACTCGCTTTCTGCAAACTGAGGGTAGGTTTGCTTTGTTGACAATTAAAACACCACTATATGGGTATTTTACATTCAGATTTAACATGTCTTAACATTGCTTTTCTTTATACTTGCACAGGCCCGTGCCACAACAATGACTCCGAATGCCACCAGGCCAAATGACTACTGCCTAATCCACAATCTAATCACCGGTATGAGATTCATTTTTTTTTATACATAGTTATAGCAGTGTTTCAGAAATAATTATAATACTCTGAAAGGTGTTGTGTTGCCTAACGCGTGTTTGTGCACTTTTCTGTCTTTGCAACAAACAGGAAGTGGACTGACTCTTGCAAAAGGCTACAAAGAGTTCTGCGACGAGACAACGTGCCCCTCAATGCAATCAGCACCATGCAGCACTGAAAGGTAAGTCCTGCATTGAATTGTGTTGCTTATTCATCAAGATCAAGCACCTGTCAATGGTTTTCCTTCGATTTAGCATCAGCTAAATACATGTAATGTAAAAAATAAATGCCGCAATTAAAATTTGAAAAAAAACAATATAATGGCTTTTAGATATATCCCTGTAAAGACAGTTGTTAAGGCAGGGTTGCATTTAGCTCATTTAATGGACCAGTTTTAGTATAATAGGAAGTGTGTACTTTAGCCTGTTATCAGAATATCAGAATGGCTGTTAATGCCTAATGTGCAAATTTTCTGTATATTGAAGGCTTTTTTTGTGCTTTTATATACCGCTTATGCAATATACTCCACTATCTCCACGCGCACGCACATAGGCACACGCACACACACGCACACCTCTATGACATCGAACTACAGCAAGTATCAAAATGTAAATTAGTCCTGTGACTTTTCTTGTGTTATCCTTGATGTTCTTTTAACTGTGTATGCACATTGATGTTGTAACCATATAAGTTCCTTTAAAATGAATATTCAAATAAACACAACAAAAAAAACAAGATGTTTGCTTCTCTTCAATCCACATATCCAGCTCAACAATTAGTCAACTGATTTGTAAATGACCACTTTACAATGGTAATGAAAAATCTAAAGGATTTCATGCACATTATTTGTTATTCATGTGTGGCTATATGCGCTTATCTGCTATCTCTAGATGCAGACAAACACATGCACATATAGCATGGTAAACAAATTGAAACGTCAGAACAAAAAGGTACGGTATGTTAATAAATTAGTAGGATATATCTGGTGATCTGGGTCGTCACGTTGAAGTTAACGTGACTAGTGTTTAAAAGCAGTGCAACTAAACTCAGATTATGTTACCAAATAAAATAAAATGACCAAAACATGGGCCAGGTCTTGTTCTAGTTGTCAAGTTGTATTGTTTTGTACCTCTACTCTTTCACGATAGCACAAACAGACACAGAGCTCATTTATTTAATTATGTTTTAAGAAATCTGTGTTTTTTGATCAATAATTCATGTTTTAAATGTGTATGGATGAAAGCAGTCAGCAACATTTAGTAGCACTTCCATGCCATGTCTTGGATGTCTAAGAATCTTCACAGTCACTGCTCTCAAAAAGGAAGTGGACTAAATTGGCTTAAGGTCTAGAAGGTAAAGCACAAATTGCGAAACTCTTGCAAGATCGTTAAGGTTATAGGCATTGACTGTGAATGGTTAAGGTTAGGATAGGTTGTTTTCGCAATTTAGGGGTTACCCTTTACTCACGACCCTGGCGAAAGGCTACAGAGAGATCTGCAAAGTGCCCATCAAAGGAATCAGCAACATGCAGCAATGAAGAATGGGTCCTGCACACTGAGCTGTCCAATATGCAGATATCAATATCAAGGATTTATCTGTAGTTTCCTTACTGTATTTCCTGTCTTTCTAAGATTAAGACCTTCAAAATATTATTGAACTTTATTGTTTGTGCTGCTTGATAATGGTAAATTTAGCTTCCTTTGAATTTGTTTTTGTGCTGAACTTTAAAGAGGACCTATCTTGCTCATTTTCAGGTGCATACTTGTATTTTGGGGTTCTACTAGAACATGTTTACATGCTTTAATCTTCTCATACTGGCTAAAACGCTCTGTTTTAGTTCTTCCCTCCCGAACCGAACTGAAGAGCCTGAGTCTGCTCTGATTGGTCAGCTGGCCCACTCTGTTGTGATTGGTCAACCGAACCAAACTCTTCGGACTCCGCTCCAGCTCCGCTCTAACTAGCTTTGTTAGAGGGCGTGTCAAACTAGCCGCTAGGCAGGTATTATGCAAATATGTAACTTGGTGACATCACCACATCAAGAAAAGGCGGGACTTCAAACAAGGTGTTTCAGGCAGTTCAGGAGCAGTGTTTCTGTGGGGGAGAGGAACTCACTTTGGCATGGACCTTGGACTTTGGACTTTGCAGACCTTTGACATGCACAAAAAAACTATATAACACACTAAAGGAAAGAGAAACAACACAAAAGCATAATAGGTCCTCTTTCATCCAAGTTTCCTGAATAAATACTTCTTCAAAGTTGCATCTTAACTGGCTTATTGTAGTGCATCTTCAGGCTGCCACTTTGCTGGAGAAGATCACTTGCGGAGATGAGCTATAAAACGTGTTTGTGTGTGAGAGCATGATACGAGGAGACACTCATTATGCACTTGTTTTATTTACAACACACAGCATTTTCTTTATCCATGGAATGAATGGCTTAAAAACAAAATACTCCCAAGCAGACAATATACACTCTTGTCTTTATGTACATATTATGCAATATGTTTACTTCTCATACACTATGCCTCGGAGTATATACTGCATGAATCTGTGTATAAGATCTCGACTGCAATGATTGCAAAATGCTCCCCGTCTCTTCCGCACCCTCGCCTCTGGTGTATCGACTGCTGTCTAATCGGCCCCATCTACTTCCTTTAACGACGCTCCAAATTAGCCCTAATGCTTAGCAGCGTGTGTCAAGGCAGACAAAAAAAAAAAAAGCTCTGAGGAGTCTGGAGATAAACAAGGACAGGTCAGAGAATTGACACTTCCCGCTTACACTCAGTCCACATCTAAAATGTCAGTTATTTCAAGTGATTTAAGTGTTAAAAAGAGCATTTTAAATATGTAACCTTTTCAAGTTAGTGATTTACCTCTGAAAGATGGAAAAGCATTCGCACCAGATGAATTATTTGTTGTTGAGGCAGTAACAGAAGGAGGATTATTTGTATAGAAAAAAAAAAAACATTGCATTTTAAACCCACTTTATTGACAGCTTCTTGCCCTCAGTACAATGCAATGCAAGATTTGAGGTGCTGAGCACAGAGGAATAAATGTGGCGATAAATACAGTACCGACTCGCCTCGCCGGCCGTCTTTAATTCACCCTCACTGGAGCCATCAGACCCTCGCCACAAACACACAAACTGATAAGACATCACACACAACACTGAGCCAAAGGTTTTTGCCTCCACCTTAAATTACAGTGGCCGCTGCAATTCAACACTGCTTTAGGACAGCAAAGATGTTCCTGCCTTTAAAACGTGTTCATTTTCTTTCATCAGTTTGACAATCGCCTGAAGATTGGAACAGGGAGGACCGGCTGGAAGCTAGTAGTTTCACACGGTTTATAAAAGATGACAGTTTGGATCTGTCAACGCATCCCAACAGAGACCTGCAATGCTGATCAGTCACTTCGTTTAACCATCATGGGAGAGAGACTGAATAAGCACAAGAGCGTCCGAATGATCCTTGAAAGAATGACATCTTAGTTTAACAACGGCATGCATTGCCCTTACATATGTAGGTTTTTATCCCTTACGAATGATGATAAGATAAAACCGCCATCTAATCCGAGGTCCAACCACTTTTACCCTTCTTTAGATGATTCATAGATTATAGACATTTTAAAATCACTTAATTCCTTCTGTGATATGGCATAAAATGGCATTGCCTTGATATTAACGGAAGATTATGTATCCTGTACAGTTGGTGTTGATGACCATTTCAAGTAAAAGAGTAACAAAATCAAGGAGCACAAATATATTTAAAAGAAAAAAAAAAAAGAAATCACATCATGAATGCTCACAGACAGGTCATCCGGCAAACTGAGAAACGCTACACCGCACAACCACATTGTTACATGTATGGCAGCAATCGAAGGCAATTGCGAGACGATATATTTCATATGCTGTGTATTGCATTTATAATACAATACACAGGGACAGAAAAAGCTCCTGCTCAGTTTAGCTCCATCTCACCTCAGAGAGAGTTGTTTGTTTTGCTTTATATCCCTAAATTGTGTCTCATAGTCGGCTGATTAAACTCTTTGAAACATATTATGGTTCATGTATGACGTCATAAATATATACGACATCATATAGATATATACGTGGAATATTTGTCATCAGATTTAGTTTTGGTTTTTCCGATATGCCTGTTAGTTAATTCCAATGTTAGAGTAGTTTTTATAAACATTTATTAGTAATTTGTTAATATAACATAAGTATAGTTTTTCAATAAGTACAATTACAGTGCATAAAACTACCTGGTTCCATTATTGAACACACAGGCTAAACCGGTTGAACTTTTTTTATCCTGACATCCAGAATTCAGACATCAATAAGTTTCTTTACAACAGTTGCTTCACTTTGCAATTCCTCAAAAAAACTATTTGCAATAACTTAGCGAGAAGATGGAGCCACTGAAACAAGGCCTGTGATGACTAGAGATGCTAGATGATAATGACTTTTTTAATGAGAAATACTGTATCATTTTAAAAATGGGTACATGTAGTTTTTACCTCTCTGTGTCCTTTTGCTATGTGAAATATTATGCAAACTTACAAACCTTGTACAAAAGTTGAAAAAAAAGCTGTTTTAAAATGCATGGACTGACACTGTTTGGAGTATTAGTGTCCAAACTTGGCAGGGAAAAAAGGGTAGCATGATGTTAGCTGTTGACAATACAGTACAGTACATATATAGTGTGGCTAATCACTGTTTCTTTCACACACTCACACATACGCTCACAAACACACGCACACAACTAACCTTCCCTTTCTCTCTCGTACCCTCCGGTGAGGCAGTAAATGAAAGCTGATAGCCTGCTTGCCATCAGGTATTTAGCACTGCTTAGCACATTTTCAAGAGCAATGAACCCATTGTGGATCAAACTGTCCTACTACATGCTTCTGAAGTTGCATTATGGGCAGTAATGAATGCATTTATACACTGTTTGTATTCCTACTGTGTCACTCGAGTATCCAGCTCCCACACCAGAGAAGCAGAGAGAAAGAGAAGGGAGTTTAAGCAATCTGTGATTAAGGCAGTCTCATAAATATTGCAGAGAGGTTTTTGGCCCCCGTTTTGGAGATACACTGCCACAACAGTCTTGAGTTCCTAGCTCTTACTAACGGCTGCTTCCTATCCCCACAGATTACAGAGCAGACGGGTGGATGTGAATACCAATGGCGAAAAGAAAATGTGAGTATGATGCCACACAATGTTTCGATCCATGGAGGAAAAACATCCCATCAAAAAACAACATCGAGCAGTAATCCTCTTTGGAAGAAAAGGTCATATTTGGTTTGTGTATCAGTCCTCCACACAATGAATAATCTTTTACAGGGACCGTAAATGAAAAAAAAAAAAAAAAAGAAGCACAGCTCAGAGCGATTTAATTAAGAAATGAAAGTAAAGTAGGAGCCTATATCTAATTTGTCCACTGAAGTTAGTGCTAGGGGCTTTTTAAGCGGCGTGCAGAGACGAGGATAGACAAAGGTCCCACTTACAGTAGCTTAACTCTGTCTCGCTTAATTGAGTTCATTCCAAGATACAGAAAAAAAGTCAAAGCAGATACATACATATTAGTTGGACACAGGAGATGTGGCTCCCTCACTGTCTTCGCTTGAGTTCTGCTGATCGTATCGCTTCCTTGCAGCTTGTTACGAGTTCAAGCAGTTTTTAAAATCTGCCAACATGGCAATCCTCATGTACTGCACCCTTTACAGTGCTTCCAATTACTGTACTTAGGGCTTCAAGTAATAACTAGACGTCTATCAGAGCTTCACACCCCTCCCTATACAGTGCGATAACAGTCCCTCAGACCCACTCCTGCATGGAGCGCTTGCAGTACAGTATGTGGCGTTGCGTGCTCTTCCTCCTGAACTGGAAAACGGTGTAGAGGAGGACCATCATGCACAGCGCCAGGACGCAGGGGATGGCGATGGCCACCGCTTTCTCCGTGCCCCCCGCGCTGTCCAGTTTGATGACGACTTCGCCCTCGCCGTCGTAGTTGCGTCCCTCCACCGTCGGGAGGTTCCACTCCCAGTCGGGGTCGGCGGGTAGACCGTCGCAGCCCATGAAGTCCCTCAGGATGGACCTCGGGTAGCCAGGTTCCACGCGAAGCAGCTGGTTGTTGAACTTCCAGTACTCCTTTCCCTTGTAAAAGTAGGTGAAACCTGGAGGGAGGTATTGTGGGACACAACAAAGTCACTTATATACATTGAAGGGCCCAAACATTTACCGTTTAGTTTGTTCTTTTTTAAACAGAAAACACACATTTAATATTGTGATATTTACTGGAAATGGCAATATATACAAATACAATATAGCCAAGAGTAGTAGGAAACGTTCAGCTCTCTTGCGATCTCCCTACAGCCAGCTGCCACCTTATTAAGGGGTTTGTAGTGAAATGATGAGGTATCGTATAAATAACTCCTCATTTCAACTTCACCAATCAGCCGCTCCTGGTCCATTGAGGCGATTTTTTGAGGCGAGCGACAGGAATAAATAGAAACAGCTGGGCGTCTGACAAAAAGTAGGCTACAGCTCGAAACGGCGTGCCACATTGCGCTGCGTCCCTCACAGCCAGGACATTCCAATAAAAAAAGGACACAATTCTTAAGCAGTGTTGTTGATGACTTTGCGGATAGCACAATACCTGTACGATAAACTTCTAATTGGTGAGTACTGGTGTGTTTTTGTTATTATGGGGTGGGATCAGGGATTTAAATCTATAGCACTGTAATTGTTACGTCTCATATGTTGGAAAATGTGCACCTACTGTAATATGTGTCTGTGATAACATTTGGGTCCAGGGCAGGCTGTTAATTTAGCGTTGATAAATTTGGCACTCTGTGGTGCTGATCAGAGGCTGGTTTGCAGTATGGGAGTTGCATGGTGAGCCTCTCCATGGTGGCATAGCAATTGTCTGCTTTGTAATTGTCTGTGTGTGTGGTTGTGTGTGTACGTGCGTGAGCGCACGGGCATGCCCTTGTGTTTGGGTTTGCACCGGGGCCAATCACAATTATGTTACACTGCTGGCCAAATCAGTGACTATATGTTAAAGTCTCTCAACAGAAAGAGATTCATAACCTGCTGTATGCTTTTGGCTGCTTAGAAATAAGGCTAGTCTTTCAGGTTTTCTACAGAATTTCACAGAAAAGCACAACTCTGAAAATCTTAGTTGAGAGAAAAACGGGAAGAGAACACAAATTAGATTCTGATTATGCATAAAGTAAAAGAATAACTAATTATTCCTAAATCATTCTTGCAGAAATGTTGTGTTTTGCTGATCTGAACTGCTTTAAATGACATGTAGAGCTGCAACTAACGATTATTTTCATTCATTCATATTAATCGTTTAGCCTATGAAGCATCAAAAAATATCTAATTTACTATCATATATGAAACAAGAAGCAAATGCTCATATTTAAGAAACCGCTTTGCTTGAAAAATGACTCAAACGATTAACTGTTTATCAAAATCGTTAACGATGCATTTTCTTTGGATCAATGAATAAGTGCTGCAGCTCTAGCGTAGTGTATTTCAACCGCAGTGTATGCATGCAGTTCCTTTCTTCCATTGTTTATCACTCTCCTTTTACACTAGCTATAAAGACGTGATGTGTGCAGATGCTCTGACCTCTAATAAGTGTTTTAAACACACAATTTACACTGGTTTAAATATTTACATAGAAAATCTGGATATGAAACCAGAAAACAGATAATGTTCGATCAACTTCCTGTTTTCACTCTGTCATGTTGTTGCAGTCAGGACTAAAACTATAGCAACACATTTACCAAACAAATTAGATCTCTCTCTACAGTAATAGAAGGTTGATCTTTTATACATATCACTGTGTCTTACAAACAATGGTTATGTGATGGCAAAGTGTAAAACTACTTAGCTCCACTGACTAGTCAAAGCTGCCATACCGTTGGCCTTATCCACGAAAGCCCCCTGTGGAGAGTCAGGGATGCCCTTCCAGATGGTGATGGGTTTGGGATAACCTGGATCCATGGTCCTCATGTCCTCATTGTACCTCCAGTACCTGCAACAGGACAGACAGAAATACAGTATACAGTCAGTCAGTGACATATTCCCCCTGTCAGACACCTGACCCTGCAGTAACAGTGTGCTGATCTGGGTCGTCGTGTTATCAGCTCATTAAATGTGCGTTATCAGTCTTTATACGAATCATAAATGTGGGTCAGTAGGGGCCTGCTACACCCACTATGTTGTAAAGGTGAAAGCAAAACTTAAAAGGCAAAGGTCGAGGCAGTTGGCCGCCACCCAGAGCCGGGTTGTGCCAAAGGTTTCTACCCGCTAAATGGGAAGTTTTTCCCTGTCACATAAGAGTGCATGCTCATGGGGGATCTCTTGTTGGGTCTCTAAATTATAGAGGACGGTCTAGACCTGCTCTATATGAAAAGCGTCTCGAGAAAATCTCTGTTATGATTTGACGCTATATAAAAATAAATTGAATTGAAAAGGAACACGATCTAACAGACGTTGTAAAACTGAATGAAACTTTACATTTTGAACACAAACAAAAACAGCTTCTTTAGATTTAGCCAACAAGAACGCTTTAGTTTAGGGAAAAGGATCGTGTCTTGGCTTCAAAAAAAGTGAAAGTAAACCTTAAGGTTGTGAACACAAAGATAAATACACGTTTTTGGTTTCACACAGGATGCTAACCCCGGTCTCCTGGGTGACAATCCCATGTTTTGTGTCCCATCCGTCGCCCCTCGAAGCTTTCTATACTACAGCGCCAGACTTCCACTTTTGCTTCTGTCATAATTACTATGATTGCTAGAGGTCTTTTTTTATTCCTTCTTTCGGTGATTGCCAATGTGAATCGATGATAAAACCTACTAGTGGGTGTAGCAGGCCCCTTCTGACCCACATCTATGATGCTTATAACCACTGATAACAAAAAATCTAAATTACATATCAAATATTGTTGCCCAGTACTTAAATGGTGACAATGTAATGATATTTTGAGGGGATTATACTGATATATGATAACCAGTTGGGGACTTTTACTGTTCATATTACTCTGCTAGAAAAGCCTACTAAGTTAAAAAGATGTTATTTCCTATACAAGCCCATTTATTAGTGGTTATCAAATAACAAAGACTTAAGTGTTTTATCCGCCTTGCTCTCAAACTTGCGGCAAACACATAGTTGGAGTTTTGTCCACATCCTGTAATGCCAACCAACTAAACTTCTGTTTCCAAGATAATTGAAAGCTCACTTGCGCTTCAGCTCATAAATTTTGTCTTTACCCGCCGCATTTTTCTCACGAGTGCCCGATTGGTCAGCCAGTTTGCACGAAAAAGCGTATGAATGACTCGACAGTACGCAAGGCATTTAGCGTGCAATAAGAACGCTTTTCTTGCTTTTGGCATGTCATTTTTACGCCGCGTAGTCTGTACTGACTGCAATGTAAACACATCCGTGTGAATATGCTACACTCAGAGCTAGTGACGTAGAATAAAAAGCGAGAAAGACCTGTGTTCTGTGTTTGCTCTGTGTTTTTAGTGACTTTGTGACATGTTTTCTCTACTTATGTTGTATCCATACGTATTTTACTTAGTTTTCGTACTTATTTTAAGCCCAACCTTGATGTTTTTCCTAAAAATAAGTGGCTTTGTTGCCTAAACCTAACTGCAGATGTTACTGTAGTTTTGTTGTGTGGCGTAGAAATGACACGCGAAAAGCCATTCATGGCACACAGAATGTCCTTGTAATGTTATGCTATTTTTAACGCCTTCCTGTGAGACCGGGTTGCCTATACTATAACCATAATGCAGCTTTTAAGACCAGGAAGAATACACTATCAAAGTTGTATCATGGCATAGTGCTGGTCTTCTACACACTGTGTTTGCAGTGACAGTCTGCAGCCCGTCTTCAAAGAAAAAAAACAAATTCAATCTGACCATTTAAAGATCTGCGACTGATTTGATTCACATGACCAGAGAAAGCGGTCAATCCATCATCCATACTGTTTATCTGCCTGGCAAATTTGTTTCAGCGGTTGTTGTGATTGATCTGCTGTTCATACACTGGCGCCTACACACATAAATCTTGCTACACAACAGCATCATTTCTTTGAATTAGAACAAACACCACCCTGTCACCGAGACAGAGAGAGAGAGATGAAATCATGTTTGAGACGATGGACAGAACGCTCTGTTTGTCATGATGTGCAGCAGCAGGTTGAGGGATGACAGTATCATGACAAAGCATTTTGTCAGCTTTCACCATGGGTCCTCTGACCTCTTAGGATATGATTTATCATGACAGCTGAACAAACATGTGAGTCACGCTGGCATACTCTCAAACTTTAAGACCCTTGCAACGGACATAGATAAACAACACATTCTTTGATTTGGTTGTTTTGGAAAGACTCCGTTTTCAGTTCACTTCCATCTTGAAGTAACTAACTACAACCACAAACAAATCAATAGATACATGCCAGTAAACCAAATAATATAACTACTTTACAGAAAAAAGACTTAAACCCTGAAGTAACGTAATCACCATCACACATGTTGCTGTAACGCTGGGTCATAATGGGTTGAATGTCAATAAGCAGCATTTTTCAGTCCTTAAAGGAACAGTGTGTAACATATCAGAGGATCTATTAGCAGAAATGGAATATAATATTCATAACTGTGTTTTCTTTGGTGTATAATCACCTGAAAATAAGAATAGTTGTGTTTTCATTACCTTAGAATGAGCCATGTTTCTACAGTAGCCCAGAACGGACAAACCAAACACTGGCTAGAGAGAGCCTTTCGTATTTTTAAGTTACCTGCTTCTAAAGTAGTGTTATTATGGTAAGGATGGCTTCTGAGCGAGGTGAACAGCGTTACCACCGTTTTGCACTCAGCAGTTCACATTACCACAGTCTTGGAAAGGGAGGAGTGAGCAGAGCAGTTGGTTGCAATCTGCAACCACACCACTAGATGACTTTGGTGACTTTAACCCTCATCCTACCAACCTATTTAACATACAAGGACTACCGATTACGGTGCCTGGGGAAGAAACAACCATGACAGCCAAATGTTAACTTATTTCTTCTCAAAACATTATTAGTTATGTAATTATTGTCATCTGAAGAAAAAAAAAACAGATGATTTTTATTTTCGGAAAGTTACAGTTAATTTGCATATTGTGTAAAACAAAAATAGACAGAGCGCATGAGGAAGTCTGTGTCTGCTGCATCTGTGTCTGTCTCCTTCACAATGACTGACACCCCCCGATGGTGTGTGACACTTTAAATTAGGCCCCACGGCAAACATTTTATTTACAGTATCTATTCTATTTAAAATATTTTAACTGCATAGGCTGCAATATGGTGCTTTTGACTCTAGGGTACCCTAGGACCCAGATACATTGGTCTTTTTAAAAAGCACTAACTAAAACAGATGCAGAAAACAATGACATGAAGTCATTAAGAACAAATTGATTGACATTGTCATTCAAAATTGGAATGATAGAATAAAGTACCTGTGAGATATGACAAAAAGTATATCTCTGGGGTATATCTCTGGGGTCTGCAGGGACCCCTGTTGGTAGGATGAGGGTTTAATAAAGATTTCAGCCATCGATGGTCCTCATAGTACTTTGTTTGCTCTGAGAAATTCCAGCCCAACTACTTAACCCCATAACAGTGCTAGTAATCACTCCACACAGACCTGTCTCCTTTGAAGAAGTAGGTTTTAGCGACATCCTCCCACCAGACAGCTGTCTCGATACTCTGAGTGGGCATGCCGCTCCCGAACAGCGAGATGTCCTGAGGGTACGAAGGCTGGAGAGTTGTGTCCTTGAAGACCCAGAAACGGTTTCCTAAAATACACACACCAAGTTAGGAGGCTCTGGGACAAAAAAGACATTATCATAAAGATGACCTCAAAAATCGCACCAGACGAAAACACTGCCAGCTCATTCAAGCCTTCTGTGTGTGTTTTTTTTTCCAGTGAGTCTGTTCATTTCTATTCACATGATTTCAAAGGTCAGATGTATCACCTCGTTTACAAAATATCTGCACAGCAGAAAATCTATGCAGTGTTATCTATAATACAATAAACAGCAAGATGATGCTCTGAAGGCAACTCCGCCGGGACTTGTTGTTTTCAGTTTTATTGAAGCTATTGTTGCATTTAATTCAGTTTGATCATAAGTGCCTCAGGCAGAGTGAGGAGAGCTGCTATGGTGGTGTGCTTGCAGTAAGTAGCTAGACGCTCACATACACACACACACACACACACACATGCAGTTAAGTCCCCTTGAGTGAATAAATAAAGCATGAGGCACTCTGATCCCACTGGGTGACAGATGTCATGTTAATCTGCCTGATGGACGGATGGCTGTACTGGACCTGCACCCGTTCTGTTACCGTACACAATGCAAATCAACCTCAAAGTCACCCGCTCAGTCGCTATATGATAAAAGATTACGGTTACACAGACACATTCACTTGTAGTGGGGGTATGCAACAAAATTTTGTCATTTTTTACATTATTGTGGTATAATATATAATAACTGCTATATATTTGTAGCTAAGGATAAAGGGTTGAAGGGTAATTTGCTTTATATAAATCTATTTTTATTTTGTTAGAGACTTTTTCAAATTTTTGTGAATTGACTTGATTTATGTTATAATTGCAAATTGAATCTGGGAGAAAAATGTATAAGGAACAGTGTGTCACATTTCGAGGGATCTATTGGCAGAAATAGAATATAATATTTATGTTTTCATTTGTGTATAATCACCTGAAACTAGGAATCGTTGTGTTTTCATTAGCTTAGAATGAGTCCTTCATATCTACATAGGGAGCAGGTCCTCTTCACGGGGTACACCATGTTTCTACAGTAGCCCAGAATGGACAAATCAAACACTGGCTCTAGCGAGAGCCTTTCATGTTTTTGCATTACCTGAAGGCCACCGTAGTTCTCTGACAGGCTCGTGAAACTGTGGTAATGTGAGCCGCGGAGTACAAAACCGTGGTACCTAGCCGCCGTCTGACTTCTGTTGCTCTTAGGTAGTGTTATTATGGTCAGGATGAGCGAGGCGAACTGCGTTATCACGGTTTTACACTTGGAAAGGTGGAGTGAGCGGAGGGGTCTTCAGTTGCAACACTAGATGTCGTCAAATCTTACACACTGTACCTTTATTTATTTTTTTAAATTAAAGGTGCCATGTAGAATTTTCTTGTAAACTCACAAAAGTTATGTTTACATTCAGTGTTTTCACCAAAATGCATTGTGTGTCTAACAAATTATGTTGAATGCATTTCCTTCCTCATAAAACATTTGCAAAGCTGTTTTGTATCAAATATTTTAAATCCTGCGGTATGTTTACATCCATGTTTGCTAGCTAGCAGTTTCCTTCTTTCTCCTTTGTTGGTGCATTGCTACATTTCTTGGTGTGTTACCACCAATTGTCAAGCAGCGAAATAGTGTGAAACCGGTGACAGAAATGCATATCACGTCGACCGTGAACGTTGCTCTATAGTACCACTGGTGGCCAAAAACTCCACAGGGTACCTTTAATAAATTAAAGAACTGAAAAAAATATAATCCAAAAAATAAAAAAATTCTTTTGCTTTTATTACCTTTGAAAAAGACGAACTTCCCTTCGCTATTTTCATACACGGCATCAATTTTGGGTGGCAGGCCTTTCCAGAAGTAGTTGATCTGCATGGGGTAGCCAGGGACTACTGAGTTGTCTCGTACCCTCCAAAACCACTGGTCCTATAGAAACAGATAAGGTAGAATCATCATCATCATCATCATCCCAAACTGCTTTAAAACCAGCAGCCGTGTTCACTCAAGCTGATGATCTACTCTACCTTGAACACAAAAAGCTCCTGCCGGAGGATGGCCAGGGTGTTGAAGCCTCCATCGCAGATGTTGGGTTTGGAGTTGGGGTTAGAGGGCTTGGCCCCCTGCGGAGGGCGATGGGGTCTGGCATGGCGGTCATGCTTACGGGGGTCTGAGGGAGGGTGGAAGCGAGGAGGAGGGACCGTGGGAGGGGGCCTGGTAGGCTGCGGTGCTCTATCTGGTGGACCTAAAAATACCAAAAAATTCAGTATTTGTAAGATTTAACTTTTTCTTTGTCCACATTGAGACATTTAATAAGTTTTCTGACCAATGCACCTTTAATGTTGGCACAGATGATTTGTTAGATGACTCATGTTGCTTAGCTGTTGGCTGTCCTCTTTAACAGCTGACAAATGCTGCTTACTGGCAATCAACCCAATATGACTGAATGTTGCAGCAGCAATAGTGACTAAGTCATTGCAGAGCTTCAGTATTAATATTACTTTGTAATATGGCTTCAAAAAAGTGTTGGAACAATATAATGCATATGTAACAGGCTCTAACTAATTACTTTCTAGCTGCTAGAATTTACAGAAAACAAGTTATGTGTCTTTGTTTAGAGGTACTAACGTATGGAAGGGTTACCATAGACCAGAGGGTTACCATAGATTTTCTGGATGCCCTGCAGGTCATCGTGAGGTAGTTTGAAGTTCTCTGTGTCCATGTACTGGTAGAAAGGAGCCATGATGGCGGTGGGATCGTTGGAGTGTTCCAGACCAAGAGCATGACCCAGCTCATGAACCGCAACCAAGAACAGGTCATTACCTGGAGAGGGAGGGAAGACGGCATTGTTAATGCAAAAACCCTCCCATCATATTCCTTCACGCATACATACAGGCATGTGGGGTCTTTTCCATTGTTGCTGGAGGTGCAAACAACTGGTTACTATAGAGGCAGAGGTGCAAATATCCACTGTAACTGATGGCAGTGTGGGTGGAACCGGACGTCACTGTGTGAAAAGGAATGGACCTTTTCAAACTTGACAACATGAACATTTTAAATGGGCCCCTTTGTAATTCCCATTGTTAATGCAGCAGCTGGCAGGAAGTAATCTTGGACCAAAACTGTTGCCCTAGCAACAGAGTGGCAATGAAAAGATCTATATGGCATACAGTACAGTACATAAAGTACTTAATAAGAGGTGGATAGGAATGAATGTGACTCTATGTGTGCCGTGATGAGGAAGAAGAAGAAAACACACCCATGCACAGGCACACTCATTAACACAAGAGACAGTGATAAACAAACACATCACTAAGCAATAAGTTAATATGGATGTCACATTATTTTTACAATTACTGAGCATCTACTTTATATAGCCAACTGTATATTCTATAAATTATTGTTTTCCCACTGAAGCTGAGCTCGTGGCTAAAATGTGGAATCATTCCAAGAGATGGGAAGATGAGACATGTGGGAGCATACGTAGCGTAGGCACAATAAATTCAAGCTCCTCTCATGTCTTGTAGTGACTACTTTTATTAGTCAGAATCTATCAGAAAATAAACCAACAACAAGTTTGATCATCAGTTAACCATTTAAGACATTTATCAAGCAGAGAATGTGAAATATTTGTTTCTTCCAGGCTCTTACATTAGAGAATTTGCTTCTTTCTCAGGTTTACGGTATGTCATTGTAAATTGCAGACCGTTTGCACGAAAAGGCGTATTGATGGCACGATAATGCACAAGGCATTTAGCATGCAATAAGAATGCCTTTCTTGCGTAAGGTGTGTCATTTGTACGCCATGTAGTCTGTACTGACTGCAATGTAAACACTCCTTTTAATCAGGAGACCGCTGTTTTGTTTTCTAAGTTACATTAGTGACGTTTGTGACATGTTTTTCGTATTTATGTTACGTTGTTTCCGTGTGTATTTTACTTAGTTTACGTACTTATTTCAAGCCCAATCATGGTGTTTTTCCTAAACCTAACTAAGTGTTTTTTTGCCTTAACCTGACTGCTGTAGTTTTGTTGCGTGGCATACAAATGACACACAAAGAGCGGCATACAAATGACATGGGAAAAGCCTTAAATGTGTCCTCATGACGCACAGAATGTCTGTGTAATGTCGTATCATTTATACGCCTTCCTGCGAGACCGGGTTGGTAAATTGACTACCATTGGGTTTTGGACTGTTGGTTGGACACAACTGAGCAATTCTTTGACATTTTATAGACAAACCGTTAAACACATAATTGACAAATAACAGGTTGATTAACAATGCAAATAATCATTACTTGCAGCTAACAGCTCTCTCAACTTTTAATCTTTTATTTAGATTATTGGAGGTAAATGAAAGGGCGCTTTTCCCTTTTTCTACTCCATAAGAGAAGATACGCCCCATGTGAGTCACAGCTCACAGAGGGACACACACTCACGTTGCTGCCCAGGGCGCCAGAGAACAGTGAAAACACAAACATTCATACAATGCACCTGAACACATACCAATGTCGGCATAGCACGAGGAAACATTGTGGGTCTAGTTCGTATCACATTCAAACACACACAGACAAATAAAACAGGAAAATGGCACAGTCAGTGTCTATGGTCAGCACTCAGCTCATAGTGTCAACCTGATTTAGAGCGAAGTACACCATTTATGTACAGCTTGTGACTGAAGCTGTCCCCAGGAGATTGTTGCCCTTTAAAACATGATATCCACTCCTGCCAGCAGCACTGCGCAGACCAACCACTGACCCTCAGCCAGCAGCTAAAAGGTTACACCTCCCCTTCCCCCATTTATCTAACACAGCCTCTTCCACCAAACCAAAAAATGTCCCATAAAGACTCCCAGGAGACAGGTCGGAGCTACCATTAGCGTACATGTCAACATGCAACATTTACAATTACATCGTTGTGAAAGCCCATTAAAGGTTGCACAGCTTCCCAGACACATAAGCAGAGACAGGAGCTTTTCAGAAGCAGCCTCAGCACTCCACATGGATAACCATGGGACACTGCGCAAGGGTGAACATGAATTTGACTTGGGAGTCTGAGACAATTACCATTGGAGTAAGAGAACAAAAGAGAGAGGTAGAGGGAGGGGAGCTGATGGGTGGCAAGCAGTTTCCCAGAACAAACACAATGTGAGCTGTTACCCTCCTCTTCCACTAATGGGAGGATAGAATGTAAGCGTATGGCACATGGGTATTAGTGGAGCAGCCTGGTGGTGCTCTGACAAGCCTGGCGCCCTGTAGGTAGGGTAATTAAAGTCTGTGTGGATGCTTGACTAAGAAAGGCATCTCATCTCCCTCTCTGGGATGCCGCACCCTGCTAGAATTCACATTGGCAGGGTGGTCCACATTACACGATATGTGGGCCACTGTTACAGTATATTTTATAATATAATCCATAGTGACCGAAATTGACCTATCATAACATTATCCAAAATAACACAACACAGCACAGCACAATATAACATCACATCACATAAGATGACCCACACTGACTAACATAACTTAGCCAATAATAAGCTTATATAACATAACATAATATAACCCATACTAACTAACCTACTAACTTAACCTATTATACCCAAAATAACGCAACGTAACGTAACGCAACGTAACGTAACGCAACGTAACGTAACGCAACGTAACGTAACGCAACGTAACGTAACGCAACGTAACGTAACGCAACGTAACGTAACGCAACGTAACGCAACATAACGTAACGCAACGTAACGTAACGCAACATAACGTAACGTAACATAACGTAACGTAACATAACGTAACGTAACATAACGTAACGTAACATAACGTAACGTAACATAACGTAACGTAACATAACGTAACGTAACATAACATAACGTAACCTATCATAACATTATCCAAAATAACACAACACGGCACAGCACAATATAACATCACATCATATAAGATGACCCACACTGACTAACATAACTTAGCCAATAATAAGCTTATATAACATAACATAATATAACCCATACTAACTAACCTACTAACTTAACCTATTATACCCAAAATAACGCAACGTAACGTAACGCAACGTAACGTAACATAACGTAACATAACATAACGTAACATAACATAACGTAACATAACATAACGTAACATAACATAACGTAACATAACATAACGTAACATAACATAACGTAACATAACATAACGTAACATAACATAACGTAACATAACGTAACATAACATAACGTAACATAACAATGTAACATAACGTAACGTAACATAACATAACGTAACATAACATAACGTAACATAACGTAACATAACATAACGTAACATAACTTAACATAACATAACATAACATAACATAACGTAACATAACATAACGTAACATAACATAACGTAACATAACAACGTAACATAACGTAACGCAACGTAACGCAACGTAACGTAACGTAACGTAACAGAACAGAACAGAACGTAACAGAACAGAACGTAACGTAACCCATATTAACTGACCTAACTTAACCTAATATACCATAACAATTTAACATAACACAGCGCAATGCAATATAACATTAAATGACATAAGATGAAACAAAATAACATAACATAACATAACATTACATAACATAACATAACGTAATAACTATGACTACGTAACTACGTAATAGCTATGTTTTCTGGATAAGAGATTTACTAAAAAACAATCAGAGTATGACTTACGATGAATAAGCTAAAACATAATTAAGGTTAGAATGAATTTAGAAAAATGCTGGTGATGTTGCTGTGTGGTATGCTAGCACCAGGGTTTACATGTGCAGCAGCTAAGAGGATTGAATGTATAGTAATCTTGCAGTGTTGACAGATCAGATTTACAGTTTCCAGCCAGATTACAATTTAAAAATCCATCCTATTCAATAAAACCATTCCAAATTATAACCCTTTGAGAAACCCTTGTAAAAGCATAAAACCATTACATATGCAATAGAAAACACATCATAAGCATACAAAGCTTCATATCTGCATCAAATAACCAAAGAGAAAATGTTAGATAAACAGGCTATCACAACCCACAAAGAGTGCAGTCAGACAGCCAAAAACACAAATTCCCATGCCAATGTCAATGACGATGACGCCAAGGTAAGTAGGCTCTATCGCTAATGATGATTGAAGAGATCGTTTCAATGGAATTACATCGCTAGGCAACAGCTTGGGTCCATGTTTACTTCCTGTCACCCAATGTCATTCACATACACTGCAACAGGAAATAAGCTGTGACACATTTGGAATGTTTATGTTTACAACTGTGAAATGGTCTATGCAATTCATGTCAATCAAATATTTTTCAAATTAAATGAGTCAATAGAGAGGACACAACAAAGTTTACTGAATATTTGTATCCGTGTTTTTGGTACCATACAATGACGACTTCTTTGGTATATTGTTTTCACAATATTTTCAAAACCCCATGAAATGTTGACAAAAGCAGCCCAGCGCTATTTTTCCCAACTTAATCAAAAGCATTAATTTGGATTTTAGAGTGATATTAGTTCCAGGTCTGGTAATATTTTCATTTAGAAGAGAATAACCAAATGTTGTTTTTTTTTGTTTGCACCTGACGATTTGTGAGAGAAAGCGACTGGTCATTGGGTAAACTACGGTCTAGCAGAGGACGTGCGACAGAAGAGCCAAGGACGCACACCGGGTGTGCAGAGGAGCGTCTCACCAGTCGAGAGGACTGATTCCCTCCACCATCTCCATCACATCGTATACAGATAAGTGCTGCGATTGCACCACTCTCCATTTAAAGGGAAACAACACACTACCCAGGTAGATGAACATTGGTTTTATTTCATTAGGTTTGTTATTTTTTCAGAACTCTGAATTTGAGTTTGTTCTGTTTATTTTTCTCCTCAACCTGAGCTGGTTGAAGGGACAAGGAAAAGATGGTGAGTTTCCCAACGTAAAGCCCAAAAGAACAGGGAACTATATTATGCTTAGTGTAACTGTTTTATAAATGCCGGTTGTATGTTCTGAGTAATCGAAGCAGGTGTTCATGTGTTTTCATTCCTCTACTCCTCCTTCAGAAGTACCTAGGTTAAAGGTAGGATGTAGCATTTCGAGCGATCTATTGGCAGAAATGGAACAAAGTATGTTTTCTTTAGTGTGTAATCACCTGAAAATAAGAATCATTGTTTGTTTAGTTAGCTTAGAATGAGCCGTTTATATCTACAGAGGAAAGCACGTCCTCCTCACAGAGCCATGTTTCTACAGTAGCACAGAACGAACAAACCAAACATTGGCTCTCGTCAGCCACCGTAGGTCGCTTGGAACACGGGAGAAGTTTCAGTTGGTTGCAATCTGCAACCTCATCGCTAGATGCCGCCAAATCCTACACACTAGCACTTGCTAGCACGTGCTTATATCACTCCATAGCGTGGAGGTGCTTACAATAACATAACATCATATCACGTTATTTTCACATTTTGTAATGGCATGGATATACACTTCTCTGTCTTCTGTCACCTCTCTTGAAGCATACCACTGAGCTAAATTCACTAAAAACAGAATAGCCATAATCATGTGCCAGCAACCAATGTCTTAAAATAGCAGAGAGTTCTATCATCTCAAGAGCTTATTATGCTGAAAAAAACACCCTCAAAATCCTGACAGATGGGTTGATGCGTCTTTACAGAGCACAGCCCGATCAAAAGACATCTCTGCGTTCTTTGTTTTTGGTTAAGCATCCCTCATACCCTGCCCTGTGATACCATCTTATATTGCCCTCCTGCCAAGCCATCTGTATTTCCAGTTTTTGCTTTCCATCCGTCCTTATCTGTCTCTTCTGATGACTGCGCTTTTCTTCTGTTTCTCAAATCTTTCCTCATTCCTTCCACACCCCTTTACGTGTTTACCTACCTGCCAACATTCTGCATCTAACAACTTTTCTTTCTCTACTTTCTTCCCTAATCTTAATCTCTTCTTTTAATAATATCCTTTCCTCTCTCCTGCTGTAGCTTCTCCTTACTTTTTCTTTCCTCACTCCTTTATCCATGGCTCTTAGTAGCCTTATCTTACCTCTTACCATCACCTCATTCTCTCTCTCTAGGTTTAGGTTTAAACCCACGTTTTCTTTCACTTACCGTCATGGTTGGGGTTCCCCAGGGTCCAGGGCTCATCAGAGTCAAAGTGCGTGTCCCCTCCTATGCCTGGGCCCGGGAAATAGGCGTGGGCTAGGAATCCCCCCTCCCCGTCGAAGGGTGAGCTGTCACCGTGGAAACCCGAAGCGAAGATGATGGTGATGTCCACGTCACGCCTGCCAGTCTCCAGCGCGCTGTATGGAACGGCCTCAAAGCGTAGGGGAGTCACACCCTGCCACACGTCAAACGCCCGCCGGATGGCATCGTGAGTCTCCCGGGCGCCCACCTTTGGTGTGACATTTTTTATGCTGTGGGAGGAAAGAAAGCAAACAGATTTGAAAAAGCTGCAGAGAGATAGAGGCTGAGAAAATGCCCTGTAGGTTGTAGTTTACACACTGTGTTCATAGTTGTGAAAAATCCCATACTAACATTGTATTTAATACACTAAACAGTATGTGAGATTTTTTTAGTATGTCCGAAACCTTAGTATGAAACCCATAGTACGCAAATTGCATACTATTTACTGTGAAATATCACTGTATGCAAACACTGTACACTTTGGCGGCATAAATATCCCACAATGCAATGCAGTAGTAATGACAACATTCATTATAGACAATGGCGGACAGCCACTTTGCTATAGGTGTAATATAGTTTTTAAATTAGTTCAGACTTTATGATTCTCAAAAATCATCGTTCGGTCACATGAGGTTGGCACGTGTTACCATGGTTACACGTCTCCATCCGCCATGGAGGCTCTCAGGAAGTGACGTGGTAATAAGGTGCTGCAGGAATGAGTTTTAAAACCCGGAAATGAGTTAGCATTTTAGCACTTCCGGTTCCCTCGTCTGGAAGTCAATGGGTTATTTGAATGGGTTTTTAGTTAGATGCCTGAAATAAGGTCTGTGGTTAACACAAGCGTTAGAGATTTTAACGTTTTGTTCTGTGATATAAAATACGTCAGTAAACATCCCACTCATGAATTTTGAAGCCGAAACATGTCTTTAAAAAGGCGGTTGCTTACAAGGGCTAAATGAGACTACTAAACGTCATCACGCCGACTCGTCCACCTTTACAGCCTCGTTGCGTATACTCGCCCTCATGCGACCGTGCTGTAGTTTGTTTATAGCCTAACGTTAGCTTTTTACTTGTGACGATTGCATTCATGCTTCAAAAATCATAAAAGTGGTGTTCATTTATGAAGATTATTTTACGGAACAAAACGTGTAAGTATCATAAACGTTTGTTTGCCACAGAGCTTATTTTCTGCAATAATCCAAAACCCAATTGAAAAAAAAAATCATCCCTGGAGCACTCTATTACAGGTCAGTGCGTCCGAAAAGATACATACTACTGTTTATTCACACAAAAGTATGTTGAACGATAGTACACATATTGAGTATGTAGTGCGTAGTATGCGACTACGGGCGCAGCCTTGGATGCAGATGGTGCAGCAGTCACACATTAGTTTAAACTACAGGGAACAAAACATTCAGCAGAAGCAGAAATAAAATATATACCGAGGCAACCCCGTGCATCGTTATCCCATTAATTTTGAGTGAACATTTTTTACTTTTCAAAATGAGGAGACACTAAAAAAAAAGTTGCACTTGACACAACTATTTCAAGCCCGGCAGCTTTTACTGAACTTTTAACACAGCAGTCGTTATCAGTCCCGAGCAGGCAGAGAGGAATGGGAAATCTTCTCCCTCTCTCTGCATTCATTTTCGTGAATAAAGTGCAGTCAGCAGCAGCACTGGCTCAGCACTGATTGACATTCCATTAGGAGAGGTGGCTCATCAATTCAAATTCGTGGAGGAAAGGAAGGATTTGAATAAATTGACAGTGTTATCGTCTATTACTGCTGTAACCTGTCAATTTGCAGTTGTGCCAGAGACCCGTTTATCAGTTCCTCCTCAGAACCTATTAAAAGCTGGAGCTTAATCAGGCCAGATAAGATGAGAGTTTGAATATTTCTGCTGAGATTACGGACAATTTACACTCAGGATTTTATACGAGGGAGAGCAAAGCCTTCAATCTTCATGCTACTCAGCTAAAATTGTTTTTGTTTTATGAAAAGAATAAATGGAAGAGGATTTAAGAACTGCCTGATCCCATTTTTCATTCTGCCAGGAAGCTATTTATAACCTAGAAAGTAAACATACTCACAGCACACATGGGCGCATTTATGTGTGAATCTGAATGTGTGATGTTGATGATATTTGTGTGCGTGTCTGCCCCCGTATGTGACGTATTTGCGCGGTCTCTATGACAACACGGAGCATGTGATCCCAGGTGGTTAAAAGAGGAGGAGATGAGAGACAGAGAGCTGAGAAAATGAACACTGGCACATCTGAAACCTACAATAAGCGCCGCTAAGCTCAATGGTCGCCATGACAACTGCCTCCACTATCTCTCACCTGTAGGTGATGTGTGCACGCTGCCACCTCTGTCCTGTCAGCGCGTATCTCCGCTTCCGTGACCTCGCAGCACTTTTGAATTTGTCCGGAACGCCACAGCGAGGCTTTTGCATCCAACTTTAAAGGAGAGAAGAAGAAGAGAAGCTCAAGTTTGCTGAATAAAAGTCGGGAGGAAAATCACCATCGCAAGACAACACAAAGCACTGAAGTGAACTCAGTAGTTCTCTTCCTGACAGCAGCAAAATAAAGAAGCAAAATAGCACTAAAACTACTCCAGACTACAGTCATTGATTCAAGTGTGGGATTAAATTCTCAATGAGGGCTGAGTGGAAATCAAGTTTCATGTTTTCTCATTCATACCACATCAGATTATCACAAGTACAGAACACACACACACACACATACACACTGTAATAGGCAAATTCTCACCTCAGCGTGATATCACTGCATCATCATGCAAAATGAGAAGAAGGAAAAGTGTTAAAACTTTCACCTGAGGTCGTTTCAGAGAGACGAGGTGATGGGGGGTGAAATGAACATCTCTATTTCTGTCCCTCGCTAATTCATTGAAATATTGATAGCCATTCCTTCTGCATTTTTTAAATGAATGAGCGGAGCATTTGCATTAATGTGACATCGATGGCCTGCATGGTGGAAGTACATGTGCACCTCAGCTGGTAGTTTGTACTTGTACTTGTGTGTATACTCACTCCTTGGTTTTCTCATCCAGTGTCCCTGTGACATTGAGACCATAGACGCGCTGCATGGCAGCAATGGCTGAGTGCATGGTTTGGGCCGAGCGCAGGACGGACATTCCCGGTTCTGTGCGGGGAAGGTAGCCATACCTCTGTAGCCATCCCTGCAAGGAGGGAAGAAGGAGAAAGATTTAGGCCTTCATATTGTGATTTTAAAGAGGACCTATTTCTACTAAAGCATGTTTACATGCTGCAATGTTCAAAAAACGCTTTATTTTTCTGCTGTGCTGCAGCACCTCTTTTCACTCTGTTTGAGCTCCTGCCCACCCAAAAAGCCCAGTCTGCTCTGATTGGTCAGCTGGCCCACTCAGTTGTGATTCATCAACCGAACCAAACTCTTTGGATTCCGCTCCAGCTCCGCTCCAACTACCTTTGTTTGAGGGCGTGCCAAACTAGCCGCTAGTGAGGTATTATGCAAATGTGTTACCTGGTGACATCCAGTGGGAAAACTGAAGCCAATGCAGAAGTGCCTTAAACTTGCATTATTTCTAATAGCCAGCAGGGGGTGACTCCTCTGGTTACAAAAAGAAGTCTGATTGTATAGAAGTCTATGAGAAAATGAGCCTACTTCTCACTTGATTTATTACCTCAGTAAACATTGTAAACATGAGTTTATGATCTCAATCACTAGTTTCACGTCTTCTTCAATACAGCATGATGTTCATTTAGTAAATTATGGTCCCATTTAGAGTCAAATAGACCATAAAGCAGGGGATGCTTTATGGCGTGGCTCCCTTGTGATTGACAGGTCGCTACCACGGCGTTGTCCGGTCTGGAAGTTGTCCATGTTTTCGTCTTACAACTTTAACCCTTTCACAGTGTGTTCTCAGTTCATGAAAGTTAATTATAACATTTTTGGTCGCCTAAAACCGTCTTATTCAGTGTTTGGTTGTACTTAGCTCCACCCTCTAGTGTCACTTCTGGTTGTAAATAACCAAGATGCAATGGCCAAACTTGAGGCTTCAAAACAGCAGTCCACAAACCGATCGGTGACGTCACGGTGACTACATCCACTTCTTATATACAGTCTATGGTGACATCACCACATTACGGAAGAAAAGGCAAGGCTTCAATCAAAGCGAGCAGTGTTTCTATGGTGGAGAGTAACTCCCTTTGGCGTGGACTTTGGGCTTTGTAACTTTGCAGACCTTTTACATGCACAAAAAACTATATAACACACTAAAGGAAAAGGGGGGGGAGCACCAAAGCATAATAGGTCCTCTTTAAGACTTTCCTTAGACTCTTTGCCTTTTATTAGAAAACCCAGTAGAGAGAAAGCCGGAGGAAAGACGTGGAGATGGAGCAGGAGATGATGTGCGCAAAAAGGCCCTAAGCTGAAATCACATCCAGGATGTTCATTTGCATTTTTTTAAGAATGTTCGGATAATAAATGAGTTAATCATCTATTGCAATGTACATGTATCAACCTGAGCTGTCAAAAGTGAAAGGCTATAAAGTCCCATTTGCTGCAACTATGAACTTGAATCTCCTTCATTTTGTGTTTGATTAGATTTGGTCCCACATGTAACTGGTTCAATATATTTCAGCATTCATATTTCACTTAATGCCGAGAGGCTGTCTAGTACAAACACAGACATTCCTCCACTGCAGTGGTTGGGCTACTTTGCTCAAAGGCACCACAACAGAAGCTGTTTAATGAGGGCAAAGTATTATTTGTTTAGTTACCCTACCCAGTTTTTCCCAGTTAAATGGCCAATCCCATAATAAAAATCAACACGAATATAGCTTCAGGTCATTCATTCTGCATCTCACAAAGGCTGTGAGTTGACTAAGCATTGCTGCAAGATCTTGTTATAAAGCTGTCAATCGATTAAAGTACTTATTCACAATTACTCGCATGATTGTTCATAGCTAGTCATGATAAATCACAAATGAGTCACCCATTTTTAATCTGTTCAAAATATATCTTAAAGGGAGATTTGTCAAGTATTTAAGATAAGATATTCCTTTATTAGTCCCACAGTGGGGGAATATGCAGTGTACAGCAGCAAAGGGGATAGTGCGGAAACAAGAAGCAGCAGTAAAAAACAAAAAGCAAGAAACAACACAGTAAATAAAAAGCAAAACAAAAGTAGACAGACATATAAAATATGAACAATTTAAATAGAAGGAATTGTAAAAAATAGGAACAATATATACAGTATTGACAATAAACAGACTATTAACACAATTGCACAAGTGGAAAATTGATATTGCACAATCATTGAAATGAAATTTAATATGTAATTTAATGAAATGTAATACTCTTATAAACATGGGAGTGGGAAAATATGCTGCTTTATGCAAATACATGTATATAGTTATTATTGGAAATCAGTTAACAACACAAATCAATGACAAATATTGTCCAGAAACCCTCACAGGTACTGCATTTAGCATACAAAATGTGCTCAAATCATAACATGGCAAACTGCAGCCCAACAGGCAACAACAGCTGTCAGTGTGTCAGTGTGCTGACTTGACTATGACTTGCCCCAAAACTGCATGTGATTATCATAAAGTGGACATGTCTGTAAAGGGGAGACTCATGGGTACCCATTGAACCCATTTTCATTCATATATCTTAAGGTCAGAGGTCAAGGGACCCCTTTGAAAATGGCCATGCCAGTTTTTCCTCGCCAAACGTTTGTAACGTTATTTAGCCTCCTTTGCGACAAGCTATTCTGACAGAATGGCACCAATGGATTCCTTCGGCTTTCTAGTTCCATATGATACCTGTATCTTCACTCTAGCTTTAAAACTGAGCCCTCTACAACCTAAAAGTTGCAAGTGGCATTAAAGAAATTAGTGGCGTTTAAACAAATTTACGTTGACGTGTTATTATCGCGTTAACTTTGACGGCCCTACTTTTTTAATAGCACAAGAAAACAAACTGAGAATGAGCTGCTGTAGTAATATATCTATATTGTCACAGTGTGGATGAAATGTTGAGTATCTTTAATGCTCACAGAATTTGCATGTCAATAGTCTATTGTTTGCAGAAGCTGTTTATCCAGCAGTGGTTTCGGTTTATATGTGTCTGTGTAGGTTTGCTCAGAGGCACATCAGTGCAGCTGTTTGCATTTGAATCCCTTCTAGTGACCTTAGTCAGTGTTTGTGTCTTGCGGCTGCCGGGTCAGCGTGCATGTGCAGGACTGTGGCCCTGCCTCCTCTTGCCCTACAAAGCCAGTGCGGCTTGATAACAGAGGAGGGATGCGAGGCCGAGCATCATCACTGCCAGACTCAATCCTGAAGCTTGAGAGGCCACGAGGTGCCCACGCTATCCACTGCTGTCCACACGCCAACCAGCTGCCTCCCCATCACCACACAGCCTATGAGATATGCTCCAGCTAGCTAATCTGACTCTCTCCTCCATCCATCCCCCCCCCCCTTCTGCCTCCATCCCTCTTTCTGCTGAGCTAAACGCCTTGTTTATCCCTCTCTTTTTTCTCTCTCCCATCTCTCCTGTGGGCGTGTTTTTCCTGTGTGTGTGTTTGTGTTGAAAAAGGCACAGATCTCACAGAGATATCCAGGCAGATTCCAGTGAGCCATAAAATTGAATAACGATGTGTTTGTGTGACTGTCAGCATCAGCATTTAATTTCTTCAGAGTGGTGGTGGTGGGAGGGGAGGAGGATGAAAATGACATCAATTAATAAGGTACCAAAAAAAAAATCAAAAATCCTATTATGCAGCTTGTGTCTGTAAATGTTTAATCTCCTCCTAACACTGTGGTGCATGCCAAAGCATGTCTGGCTTTATGTTGGTTGGCCTGTCACACACACACACAAGTATATATATAAGCATGATGCTGGAGGACATCTCTCAGCTAAAATAGACCCTCTCTTATCTGGGTTGCACATTTTAGGATCAGTGGAGCTGGATCAGCTCTGCTCGTGGACTGCAGTGTAATAAAAATGAGCATCCTTCTGTTTCATTCTCACACTGCAAATGAGGGAATATTTTCAGTGCGTGCAGCTTGTCCTGATAGGCTCACAATGTCTCCATGTTATTATTATGCATTATGGTAATTGTGCCCACGGATAAGCATGCATTTATATATGTTTTTTTTTTTCACGCTGATGATGATGAGGAAGAGAGAGCTCGGTCCTTTATGATAAGCAGTGAGGATGAAGGCCGTTTATCTTACCTCAACGCTGAACTGATGATCCTCCTCTCCGGACACAGCACACGAAACCCAAAGCAAAAAATGCAAGCAGAATGCTGCCGCGTAAAAGCAATCCGATGGTTTTCTTTTACTGGAGGATACTAAGGTCATAATGACCTGTTTTATCCCGAGTGTTTATTAGAAGAAGCCGCCCGTCTTGCTTTTTCTTTTGCTCTCTCTTGTGTCAAATGGAAATCATCATCAGGCGAGCTGTCAAAGGCAAAGATGAAGAAGACGAGGAGGAGGAAAAAAAAAAAAGGCCCCCGCGCGTTTTTTCTTCTGCACTATCAAATCCCGATGATGATGATGATGGTGGCGTCAAAAATGATCCGATGTCAAGCAGAGATTACGCGGCATGTTAGACCCGCTGGCCTCGCCATTCTTATTGACATCAGGAGGGGCTACATCTATCCAGCAGCATCAATGGCCATGTACAGTACAGTAACAGCCACCACAGTCTGTCTGCAGCAAAGATATCAGGCTCCCTCCCGACTCCACGCCTGCGCTTTGATTTCTCTCACAGAGCGCAGCGCCGCTTGGCAGCATCAGGAGAGCTGAGTGCACGAGAAGAGAGATGCGATGCCATGCTTCAGGACTGCCTGGATACCTTTCACCTTTTTTTTTTTTACATCGCAAAGATGCATGTATCTGTGCAGGTTGATGCACATGTGCAGTCAGATTGTCTGATTTTAAATTCCTAATAGTATACCCCAAGCCTGATTATTATAGCCTATACACTCCTTTGCTGATGATGCCTTTATGTGCACTCACAAAACTGCCTGGTAACACTATAATAATAAAAGAAATACATCCTGCACTTTGTCAATAATTGATGAATTAATCAGCTATCTGTTCTTATAGTCATCATTAGCAAAAATCGATTTAAAATATTATTGAAAAAACATCTCCTAGCTGAACAGCTCTCTGTGTCTGCTGATATTTAGCTAACATCAAATCATAAAAGGTTTAATGTTGGATAAATACAAAGTCCCGTTAATATTTATGGTAAAATAAGTTGTTGCTTGTTCTGTTTTTGTATGTTTTTGTATTTTGACATATGGTCCAACCACTAATGAATCATATTTACCTCTGTACTCTGTGAATAGTGTTAACTTGGACCTAGGACCTGTGTTGTGTGTTGGGTTGTGTCTTGAATATTGTTGTGTTTTGTTGCTTTCGCTTTTGATATTGTAGTCATTGTTGGTAAAGATTGTTATGTGATTATGTACTGAAATGAAGCCTAACAGTTCAAAGTGATTTAAGTGGACTCCAGGAAGAATAGCTGAGCTTCAGCCACAGCTAATGGAGATCCGAATAAAAGAAAGAAAGGAAAGATTAGTTTATGCACAGGTAGACATCAAGACAAAAAGCTGGCCATTAGTTGTAATTATGCTCTCAGGGCCGGCTCTAGCCCTTTTGGTACCCTATAGGTGAAATTCAGATTTGGACCCCCAAACCCCCCAGATCCCCTAACCCTGGCCCCGTAAACCGCAACACACAACAGTTTAATAGTTTTAAGACAAAAATCAAGATTTTTATTTTCACAAATAACGTTTTTTATTATAATATAAATCGTCAGTTTCACTACAATTTACGCTTTTATTAACAAATAATTGCGGCCAGGCAGATGAAAAAATGTGAGAAAGAGAGTTGCAGGGGTGAAAAATGGATTTCTTTCTTTCTTTCTTTCTTTCTTTCTTTCTTCATTTGCTGCAATTGTTTCAATGCAGAAAATGAGGAAGGGTGCCCATTAAATTACATTTTTTACCCATTGAAAAATATATTATTATTTATTATTTTTTGAGGGCGACCAGCTCCCCTCAGAATGTGGCATTCTAGGCGACCACCTATATGCCTTAAACCGGCCCTGTATGCCCTTTATCTCGAAGTGGCAATCTCGATTTTCATTTAAATAAATGTCTGTTAAATCACTATCTATTCTATAGCCAAATGAGGTAACACAATAGTGATTGAGCCTATTTGGCTCACTGATGAAAATATTGCAGTATTTATATATTTGCAGTATTATGAAATGTCTGTGGTGACATTCGTGGAAAAAATGCTGTTGTATGCACACAAAATGAAACTATGTATACAATTCTGAAAACTTGAAGCTCATGTACATATAAACAGATTTTTTTTTTATTCTATTTCTATGCTCACATATCAACAAAAAGGACTGCTAAACTCTGAGCACAATTCCACTGTTTTCACTCAAATATATAAATTCTAAATCAAGCAGGACTGAAGGATTGCCACTTTAAAATATGTGTCCCACAGTTTAGCCCTGCCTGTGTTGATCTCTGGCCCCGAAGACCCAGAACAGACGACCTGTCAGCTTCCCCAAGACATTTATAGCTCCTGTAGCTCTTTATAGCCCAGATCTGATACAACAACCTGCCTCCAGCCAATGAGCCAGCAGATGGCGGTGTTTCATAAAAGGAATTATGGCCATCAGCTCTTTTGCTTGCAACCCTCTGAGGGCTCACAGGACACACTGGAACCTGAATCCACCCCACGTGAACTAATGAGCCGAGAAATTGATCTGACACTGAGTTGATGTGACAAGCAGAAAGGGCGTAGGGAAAGGAGCGAAGAAGGAGCTCATGATGTGCTTACAAATCTTTGTCGCACTAAAAGTTTTTACATTCCTTCAAAAAAGGAGCCAGCAGCATCTTAACTGTCTCTTCTGGCTCCTGACTCTGACGTTGCCCTGCTGGAAAGACTGTAGCTACCTGCAGAGAAAGCTTACATTTGAGCTGATTACATCCATGATCTCGTTCTATCAATCACTTGTACGAGAGTAGAGTTGGAATGAATATCATCTGCCAAGCTGACACATTTGTGGCCTGGCAGTATTTTTTGTAACCGCGGTCCAATGCAAGCCAGTCCGCTAACGGACATCTTTATATCCCTTTTATTCACACTTGTGAATGACTCAGAGATTCCTGTAGTTAAGGACACTTTCTCACCAGTGATTTGAATGGGTTTGAAGGACTGGGCCACCATTTACTGGAAAATCATGGCAGCAGCTGTGGGAATGCAGACCCTCGGCCTCACCCCAAACTGTGCCACAGTTAAGCACCAAACCACTTCACTCTGGTAATCAAAAGCCCCATGAACCTTAAGGGCCGCCTCAAAGATCAGACATGTCACCTTAATGAGATCAAACTCTCCTGACCTTGATGCTGGATTATTATCAAGGAACTAGTGGTGGAATTAGTACTTCAGTAAAAGTACTAATTCCACAGTGAAAATACTATAGAAGTATTCTGTTACAAGTAAAAGTCATGCATTCCAAATTTTACCTAAGTAAAAGTACAAAAGTATTAGTGTCAAAATATACTTTAAGTAACAAAAGTTCTCATTATGCAGACTGGCCCATTTCAGAATAACATATATTATATAAGTGGATTACAATTAGTGATGCATTCATGTGAGAATCACTTTAATGTTGCAGCTGGTGGCAACGTTTAATAAATGTTTATACTGCTGTGTTGTTTAATCTATAATAATACATCGTAATTCATTTGTTAATTATATTTTGTATTAATAATCTGAATCTGCAAAGTAACTGAAGCTGTAAAATAAATGTAGTGGAGTAAAAAGTATAATATTTTCCTCAGAATTAGTGAAGTAGATGTAAGCATAAAATGGAAATATTATATAAGTACTTAAAAAACATACTTAAGTAAAATACAGTGAATGTACTGAGTTACTTTATGCCACTGCCAAGAACATCATAGAAAACAAACAAGACACATTTTTGATTGACTCTGACACCCACATGTTCTCTAGATGACCAAATAGGTTGCTACACCTACAGTACAGGACACCTGAATGAGAATCCATATTGACCCCTTTTAAAGAACAGCCTAGTCATAAAGGTATTTTTTTAAGATTTCTTTTTATCGGTGTTTTTTAATTATACAAAATATAGTCATCTTGACATGTAAATATAACACCTCCTCCCCCGCCCTCCATATCCCACATCCTCTTGTCAAGGGTCACGCAAATCACAGAAAGAAATCAAATGCAAACATACAGAAAAATTAAGTAGACAAATAATAATACTGATGGTAATAATAGGCAATTAGGAAAAATAATAATAATAGATCAAATAAAATTCCAAAAAGTATAATAAATAATAGTAATAATTATAATAATAAAATAAATATGTAGGGTTGCAACTAATGATCGTCAGATTTTATCTTAAATAACAATTAATATAACAGTTACCAAATAACCGTTTTAGTATATATTTTTTATCTCTGATTTTTAAGATTTTTTTTCTGTGTATTTGTATTGTATTAGTAATTTTATTATTCCCCCCATTTTTTCTTACAATTTTCATCGTCCTATTGATTTTTTCTTCTGTTTTATTGCTTTATGTTTGGCTTTTGTAAAGAACATGCTGATTTTGAAGCGCTTTAAAAATATCACTATTGTTATTACATGCAGGCATGCCACACACATTACATTTTATTAAAAAAAAAAAGATAAATTACCTTTTGAAACCTGCACACACAGAACCTTGAGGAAATCATTCACATTACTCATAACTGCGAACAAGTTGTTCCATGTTATGAAACAGGATGTGACTGGTTGAGAAGTTGAGAAAGGGATTCCTATTGGATTAAAACGGGTTCATTCATTTACTTTTAGGTGTTTACTGTGTAACCTAATGGGCTGCCATGGTGACCACATGCTCCGGCAAGTGAAGATGGATCAGAGCCAAAGACCGGGGGCCTCTTCAGGAAACAGAGCAAGGAGATGTGCACATGTTCGATCGCTCTTACAGGAAGAGAAAACAAAGTGTGTGTGTGTGTACTCACCATCACAAAACAACAATCCATTCATACATTCAAATATTTGCCTTCACTATTTAAGTTTAGCTGTGTTTCCTTTAGGGGGGGTGGGTGCAGATGGTGAGATACAATGTAATCTCACTGGCTTCTCTAATTAAACCTAATTAATTGGTGCTTGACAGTTTGTTCTGATCGCCTGAGGCTTTTCAGCCATACCGCTGAAAACAGGGTTTAGAAAGCTATTATTAAAGCTTTTATGGATTCAGTCACATCTAATCCACGTCTTATCTCATGTCAGCGATATGGCAGCCATGACAACTGCCTAAAATAGTGCAGAGATTCACAGCAAGGACATCCAAAATTAAACATTCAATGCTGTTTATTACACGGTTTTGTTGAATACTTGATTCTGATTGGTCAATCACAGCGTTCTACGGTCTGTTATTTCTTTATAGCAGACTGCTGCTATGTATAACAGACCGTTCTGATGTCGTAGTCTGGCAGACCGTTTTTCCCTCGTAAATCCCTTCACGTCAGGGTGCTGCATCGCCTTGTTGGGGTTTATTTCACAACAATGACCGGCTCGCTGTACATTATCCCTTACTTCATTACTTTGGAAGCAATATCACTCAATATAACTTAGTGTATCTGCACAAAGGTGTTGTCAGTACTTTTCTAATTAATTGCATGACAAAATAACAGTTCTGAATTATAAGGCACAAAGTTGTTGGGAGTAATAATTAATTGTATTTGATGCCTTGGGCATCAAATACAGACGCTTTGTCACAGCCGCACAAGGCGCCCTTTTGCTGTGGTATGAGACGCACCGGCCATTCCATTAATCACAGCATAAACTCATCCGCGGCAACAGTAAATGCTCCAAGAAAGTACCGTGGTGATGTAGTTTAAAGAGCGAAAGAGACAGACAGGGCGGGTGAGAGTGGCGGTGGATGGGTCCAACAAACACAAGGCTTTCATCCAGGGGACAGCTGTCTGTGTCCCGTGTGTTACGTTTCACTTTCACGTTACAATCAGCTGTTCACTCAACGTCCAGTCACATTTTAGTTGTACAAATGTATAAAATGTCATTTTAGGCCCAACCATGTTGTTTTTTCCTAAACCTTACAAGTACTTTTGTTGCCTAAATATAAACAAGTGTTATTGTTTAATTCACAACATTAAGCATGTGTTTACTGTGATGCCGAGAGGTCTGACAAAGCATCAGTATGTGACGAGTTGGGATCAGAACGTGCATCATTTTGATATAGAAAGTTGGTTATAAACTGATGGTTTTTGCCTTTCTTTTGTTCTGTCTATCTCTAAGCACTTTTGATTTACTGTGTTGTGTGTAGAGAGCTACATAAATAGTGTTGAGTTGAGTTCAGGTGTCAGACAACACGTTTAGTTGAAGAAAAAAGCACCCACACATTGGATGAAAGCTCCCAAAACCTTCTCTTCTTAGCAAACAAATCAGAATAATTGTAGGAGCTATTTATTTGTTGTTATTATTAGCTTTACTCATATTGTTTGATTTATTTTTTTAGATGTTTACTTTATTTACATTACATTTTTTGATAGTCTTCTCTTTTGTTAGTTATTTGTTTACTTTAATTATTTTCTTGTTTAGTATATTTAGGTTGTTTTTTTTGGCGTAATTTGTATTTTGTTTTCATTTATTTATGAATTGGGTAAAACTGTGTGTTTTATAGGTAGGCAGGTATAGGACCAGAATGCACCTGGGTGGGCTTATAGTTTTTTACCAGAACAAGAGAGACAGCGACATCGCTGTTTTCATTGCGCATTGTTTGCTTGCTTTTTTATATAAATAAATCATCAGAAACACACACATTTTGCATGGACAATGGACTCTTCTGCCTGCGTAAACCACATACCCATGGTGCATCAGTGGCCCTTTGATTTAAGTTTGATTTAGATTATTGCGACAAATGGCCACTACAATAATTATTATTGGGATGTAACATAACCCAAGCCCTACTTATTCTCATGATATTCATTTTGGATACCTCATAATTAAGTGTGATGTCTGTTTGGGTGGATGCAGCTGCAGCAGATGTTGTGCCCTTGAGTGACAGTGAATCCTATATGATCCCATATGTTTTGCTCTTCTTTCCTGCATCTGCAGCTCATCTCTACCATCTCTGTCATGTTGTTAGTGTAGTGGGGGTCGGTACTTCCCTGTGCACGTTTTTTTTTTTTCAAAAAATGTAGTGAGATGTTGCTGGTCCATCTGGGCCCTGTCATGCAGATCAGACTTCAGACCTCCAGGACATCGAGTCGTCTCCCTTCATAACACAATCACATGACCTTTCTGCCTCATTGAACAACTTGATTAAGATTCCTTGTGTAAACATTATCCTATATTGTTCGGCTTTTACTGTACCTGAAAGAACTCAAATATGAGCCGCATTAATTAACACCCACTGCTAATCCAAAATGTCCCTGAACACCAGTACGTCCTGAACATAAGAGAAGGAAAATGTGAGAATATTGCAAGGTGGGACATGTATTTACTTTGCCAGCCAGTAACTGTCAGCTCTCCTTTCTTCTTCTTCTCTCTCTGGTTCTTTCTTTTTTTCTTACTCTCTCTTTCTTTTGAATCCCCAGTGGTCTGGCCATTATTCTGTGTTTGTTTAATGTTTCTGCTTGGCTGACAGACAGACAGCTCTGGTGTGTGAGGCTCTGGATGGATGGTGATGTGAAACGCTGTAACAACCGGGACGTGTTTCTTTCTTAACTGTGGAACATTTCGTAATTGAGACGTTGATCAGCGGTGTGGAAATGGACCGCTGGTGAGAAGCCAAGGTGATTTCTTAACTTTTCTTTTTTTTTTAAAACCAGCCTCCATTGTGGCAAAGCTTGGCTCCAAAACATTTAAAAAACCAACCGCTGAGTTAGATTCAAATATGTGACCCTGAGGAGAAGCTGAAATTTGATTTTCACTAAAAGTAAAACTGCATTATTTGACCTCTCTTGATCCTCTTTGAGACTTGGACTATATAAAAGTGCAGTGAAGGGAATAACTTCTTCAGTTACCATTTCCCTCTCCGAGCTACCAAAATGACAAAGGCTATGGATTTATTTTTCTGTTTCCCAATGACAGTACTTAGAACAGCCATCACATCCACAGCACACTGAATATAGCTCACTGTGCCGTCTCCTGTGAAACGTTAGCCTCACATTAGGTAATTTCTCCTCGAGGAAAACGGTCATAATTTCACCCAACACAATAACCTCTTCCTCCAACAGTATGACCAAAGACGATTTGCTGAGCCATTAGGCCGCGGTAATGAAATAAACACCAGTGTGAGGAATGATTTCTATCACTCCTGTCCCCATAGAGTCTGATCTGTGTACAACAACAAACACATTTAAGCAGCTTGACATACAATTAGACTCGGCTCCCATCAGACGGACACTCTGTCAACGGTCTAGACGTTTTGTCTGTTCAACCCCTGCCTGACACTGATACCGAGGGCTGTCTTTCATATACACGTCAACAAATAAATAAGAATGATTTTAGTATGCCAGAACATATACTGTTGAGGTTTGCTATTATGGGCCAGATTTATTGAAACGTCAAGCAGTCAGCTTTGACGTCCCAGATGAGTCATCATCATCCTCCTTTTTTAACTTTCTATATCTAGATGTTCACCTCAAATAGCTCCAGTGGGGAAAAAATCCAACAAAAAGTAGATATTTGTCTGTGAAAGTGACCCTGTAGTTACATCTCTAAGTCTTTGATTACGCTCAGCTTCATCAGTGTCATTCGTAGAGCGTCATCTCATTCAGATCATTTGTGGTGATCTCAGCTGTTTGTGTTGTTTCTTCAGGCCTCACAGTCTGCAGGGCATCATTGTCTGAGTAAACATCTTTTTTCACAACAGATATTTCAGCATGACATAGCAGTAAAAGCACAGGTGGAGTTAATAATATTAAAAATGACTCCACTGCATTTGCCTGTTCCAGGCTCCTGATAGGACTGGGCAATATATTGATATTATATCGACATCATGATATGAGAATCAATATCGTCTTAGTTGTTAGATATTGTGTAATATGGTAATATAATGGCAAGTGCTGTCTTTTCCAAACTTACCAGACTGTTCTAGCTGCTCTATTATTTGCCCTTACCCACAGCCATTATATCCACATTACTGATGATTATTTCTCACAAAATCTCATTGTGAAAATATTTTGTGAAAGCACCAATGGTCAATGTGGTCACAATAATGATATCGAGGTATTTGGTAACAAATATTGTGATATTTGATTTTCTTCATATCACCCAGCCCTAGGTCGTGATATTGTGCATGCTCACCATTTGGCTTAATGACTTATACTGGGACGCTTAATGGATCTGAGCCATCGTAAATGTTATTAGCTTGTGCTTTTCCTGCAATGACAAGTCAAATGTCTGCTGCGAAAAAGGCCTACTGCATTCCTTGTTAATTAGCAAATTAATCAAAACATGTTTTCATTATTTAGTTTTCCTTTTCATACACATGCTTAAGGGGTAAAGTCACATCAAAAGCCTAACTCCCTATAGAAATATAATCAGAGCATTGTGCCAAGGGAGACTTAATAATGCCACCGTCTCACTCTAAAATATAACTACTGAGCATTAAAAGCTGGAAGAGAAGGAAACACATTTAATCCACTTTTATAACTGCACAAAAAGTTGTGTTTTTACAGCTAATATTCATGTTTTTGAGTTCATTAAGTAATTTATGGCAAGTAGTGTTAAAGAGCTGGACCAACATATCAGCTTTTTGCATTTATATCTGTATCAGATATATATCGGCTGATAAGTAACAAGAAACTGCAGAACACAAATGCCAAATATATGTTTAAGGTAATAAAAAGGACAGTCTCTCTATTTGTGGTTTGTCCACGAGAGAGATCAGAAAAAATGATTTTTTTAACCTGCTCCTTCTCTGTGTCACAATCTAAAGGTGCAGTGTGTAGGATCTTGCAGCATCTAGCGGTGAGGTTGCATATTGCAACCAACTGAAACTTCTCCTGTGTGCCAAGCGTGTAGGCGAAGTGAAAACGCAAAAGGCTCTATCTAGAACCAGTGTTTGGTTTGTCTGTTCTGGGCTACTGTAGAAACTGTAGATATAAACGGCTCATTCTAAAGTAACAAAAACATAACAATTCTTATTTTCAGATGATTATACACTATTGAAAACATGTATAGTTATAATATTATATTCCATTTCTTCTAATAGATCCCCCTAAATGTTACACACTGTTCCTTTAATAATATAATGACCAAATTTAAAGGAACAGTGCGTAACATTTTGGAGGATCTATTAGAAGATATGGAATATAATATTTATATATTTTCATTAGTGTTTAATCACCTGAAAATAAGAATCGTTGTGTTTTCGTTAGCTTAGAATGAACCCTTCATATCTACATAGGGAGCGGGTCCTCCTCATGGAGTCCACCATGTTTCTACAGTAGCCCAGAATGGACAAACCAAACACTGGCTCAAGAGAGAGCGTTTTTACCTGAAAGCCACCGTAGTTCTCCGACACGCTTGTGAAACTACGGTAACATGAGCCGCAGAGTCAAAACCGTTTTTTTTTTTTTCAGGTTACCTGTCTCATGCCCTACTGTCAGGATATATGGTAACCATTTAATAAAAATAACTTTTTTAATCAATTTTTTTTACTAATAAAATAAATAATAAAATAATAAAATATTTTTTTAATAATTTGCTCCAATCTCGTCTACTTCAGCTTTAAGGGATCCTTATCAAAAATGTTTGAGTCTATGTAAAATAGAAATATAGGTTGATATAATCTGTTTTTTTAATAACTATGAAGTAAAAAAAAAAAAAAAATGGATAAAGTGGGTTTATCTGGCTTACCTGCCTTTTCCACCTCCTCCTTCATTTCCTCCTTCCAAAAAAGACAATTTTGCTCACTAAAGTTTATCCAGCTTCCAAACCCTTACTGAGTGTAACTTTGGGAATGACAGTATTAATAAATCATTACCTGTGCTTTTTTTTTTTGCATGTTGTAGCCCTTTTAATACGAATGACGTGTACTTTTCCACACTGCAGACTATTTCCCGACAACACTATTACAACAAAAGCATGTTAGTTTTTTTTAGAAACCATCCCCTCTCTGGATCTACCTGAGCAGCCTGAGAGGCGCATCTGTCCTTCCTCCTGCTGACGTCAGAGCAGCCAGTAGTTTGTCCTCGCACTACTGCTCGAGCTCGGACTGCTGGAGATAATCTGCGAGGAGGAGGAGGAGCTGTCAAAGTTTGACTTTCTTTCCCAGAAGAAGGAAAAGTCTTTAACTCAAAGGAGAAACAAAACTAAAAGCTTTCTGGATCTATATCTCGTGTTGTTGGAATAGACTGACACCTTTCTCAACGGGAGCTCCAGAAACACGATGGCGACCCGTTTAGTTTGGTGGATCAGTCTCACCTCTCTGCTGTGCCTGGGCTGCTCTGTGCTGGCGGAAAAGATAGGTATGTCGAGGGGGGAGCTATTGCAACATGTACGTGGCTGGGTTGTAGCAGGCTTTCGCTTTTCCTCTTTGCTTTGTTTCCATAAATCATTTTTCACTCAGCCGCAGAGAAACTTGATCCAGCGTGGGGAGAAAAAGTTTCTCACCGTCTCTTTTCTGCTCAGCTTGTGTTTGACCTGGTAAAAAGTTACTCTTAACAAAGTTCAGCGTCCAGTGATTGTCAATGAGAAGGAACACAGTCGCAGTTTGCGTTGTTGGGAAAGTTGTTGGCCAATTAGAAAAATGTTAATTACGCATCTCTGGCAAATCCAAAAGCGTGTGAAATATGACCCAAGTTAAGTGCGCAAGTTTGCACCACAGTGATGATGATGATGCAGGGAGGGGATGTGATTGTGCAATTTACTGGCGTACTTTATTTTCTAGTCCATTTTTCTTCTTCTTCTTTTATTTGTAATATTATGGATCTTTTTTTTTTTTTGAGCAGTGTGAAATTGTTTTTGTCTTAATCCAGTCTGCTGTTGGCTTATCCATTAACTCAAAATAAATGTATTCTTTAACAACTACCAGGGCTGTCTTCAACCAAAGAAATTCTTAGTTGACTAACGATTCTGTCAACTAATCAATTAGTTGATTTAATCGACACTGATCTGTAAAACTGAGTTTCTGCACAAAGAATCACACAAAAGCAACATTTTAAATCTTGTGTTTACCAGAGATGTGCTCAGAAGTTTTGTAGAAATAAGTCACTCAGCATGAAAAAAGCATAAAAAAACAACTAATCGACTAAAGAAATCTTTGTTTACTAAGACCACTAATCGATTAAGAGGGGGCAGCCCTAATAACTGCTAACCACTTTGGCTTTCTATTAGATGATGATGTTCCTGGTGGCCTGATCACGTCTTAGTGAGGTTTGGATCCATATCTCTTAATGTCGTGTTTGACCCATTTTGTAGGCAAAAATAGAATAAAATCAGAGCGATGCTGTCACCTTGAAACACTAAAAAGCCCTTTGATGCATCCACTAACTATTTCTTCCACACAGAACCTGTCCTTTTTTTCTCATTTACCTTTCCCTCTGTTGCCACTCAGCTATTCACATTCATTAATTTATCTTTTTATATATATATTTTGAGCATCCTCTTAAAAAAACTGGTGTTGGCATGTGCCCAGTTTGCATCTGGCCCTCAAAGGAAATTAGACCAAACTGTGAAGACAGTCACTTCGTTGCACTTGCACAAATGATATAAAGTAGAGAGAGAGAGAGTCCAGTATGGAGAGAGGCTGATGAAAGTATGAAAACAAGTGCTGAAGTAGCAGGAACAGGTTTCTTGGTTTCTCTTGCTCTGCTTGTATTAGTGTGTTCTTTTGGCCTTGAAGTAAAGGTCACATAAATCGTATTTCTTTTAATGACTTGGCAGTGTTTTGACTGTTACTTAAATGTTTTCTTGCTATCTTTTTCTTTTAATAACTGTAATTTCAGTCTTTCAGCCAAGGGCGATATATGACGCAGAGTTATCCGGAAAATAAGCACAGGATACATCCTGCATCTCAGTGGTTAAATTAAGTGTTATTATAAGATTCAAAAAAATATTTAAATATATTCCACATGTACTTGGAGTGACTCAAACCTCATAAAGTCCAGATGTCGGGGGGGTGGGAGAAAGTGACCAGAAGTATCACTTTACTCCCTAATGACTTTAACTTCCTATTCTCATGAATCATCATTGTCCACACTCATTGCATCGTTGCTCCTCCTTATAAGCAGATAAGCACAGTGTGTTCGGTGCCGGCAGCAGTGCACGTGCAAGTTGCATCTTTCCCGTCTGCTCCAACAAGTAACAACCAGTGCCGGTTTTCAGAGAACCATAACAAATCAAAAGTGTTTGTGAGCCAAAAAGACAGAGTCCCTAAATATTTCTGGGCTTCTAAACAAACTGGACAGCAGCACATTTCACGCTGCAGCGAGTCTCCCACAGTAAATAAGGATTGTATTAAGACCAGATAAGATTAGAAATGAACAGCTGTAATGATAGTTATGGTATGCAGGACAATTTGGTTTAATTACTGTTTATTTCCATTTCCAGGGAAACACAAGCTTCACCATATGGTCTGACAGTTTTAGTTGTTGTTGTTGTTTTTTTATTTTTGGCCAGGGGCGAAGACAGATGTTTCTATGTGGCACGCCGTGTTTTCCTAGAACGCAGTGTCCATAATAGTCAAAACTTGATTTGAACAAGATGTCAAACTCCAGTTTAATGGCATCAAAACTTCTTTAAAACAGCTTGATAAACACAGGTAACACATGCATGCATTTCTGTTATTGATTAAAGTAGTAGCTGGAGGGTGCCACAATGTGTTCATTGGGTTGTACCATCCAGTCTGCTGTTGGCTTATCCATTAACTCAAAATAAATGTGTTCTTTAATAACTACCAGGGCTGTCTTCTACCAAAGAAATTCTTAGTTGACTAACGATTCTGTCAACTAATCAATTAGTTGATTTAAGATCTGTAAAACTGAGTTTCTCCACAAAGAATCACTCAAAAGCGCCACTTTAAATCTTGAGTTTACCAGAGATGTGCTCAGAAGTTTTGTAGAAATAAGTGACTCAGCATGAAAAAAGCATAAAAAAACAACTAATCGACTAAAGAAATCTTTGTTTACTAAGACCAAAATGACCGATTAGTCGACTAATCGATTAAGAGAGGGCAGCCCTAATAACTGCTAACCACTTTGGCTCTCTATTAGATGATGATGTTCCTGGTGGGCTGATCATATCTTAGTGAGGTTTGGATCCATATCTGTAAAAACACAACAATATTTGTAAGAGAATTGGGGCTGCAAATAATGATTATTTTCATTGTTGATTAATCTGTCTATTATCTTCTCGATTAATCGATTAGTTGTTTGGTCTTTAAAATGTCAGAAAATGGTGAAAAATGTTGATCAACGTGTCCCAAAGCCCAAGATGACGTCCTCAAATGTCTTGTTTTGTCCACAACTCAAAGATATTCAGTTTACTGTCATAGAGGAGTAAAGAAACCAGAAAATATTCATATTTAAGAAGCTGGAATTTAGACCTTTTTTTCCCTTGAGAAATAACTCAACCCAATAAATCGACTATCAAAATAGTTGGCAATTTTAATACTGTAGTTGACAACTAATCGATTAATCGTTGCAGCTCTAAAAAGAATTAAGACTGGAATGGAAAGTATTGCCCTAACAGGAATGAGACAACTTTTATTTTGAAAATCTGAGGTGTTATTTTCCTGTCTGGCAGAATAATAAAGGATTACTGTTGCTGACTGAACCTTTTTCTATGTTTCAGTTGTAAATCCATCTAAATTAAGAAAAATAAACCCGATTTCTTTAACTTTCTTAAACTGTAAAGTAATTAAAATGGTACATTAACCTTCCAGTGTAAACAAAGTATCTTCAAAATATCCAATCATGAAGAAAGACAGTCTTGTTCTAAGCTCAGTGACAATGCATTTCTGAGTTAATCCAACAGGGTATGAAAGAGTTTTATAAGCCTTAAGAAGAAGGATAATTTTCTCAGCCCACAAAGGAGCATGTAATCCTTCGACTTATTCTAAAATCACCAAACCGGGAGATACATGGTATTCAGGGATGGCTGCCTCTTGATGATCTATATTAGTAGTGTCTGTTTGACCTGAACGTGTTTGTGTTGCTGGGAAGCAAGTGAGAACATCTGGCCAGCTGTTTACACTGGGAAGAAGTGGCAAAAGATTTTCAAGTTGAGAAAAACTTAAAATTGATGGAGAGCATGAGTGAAGAATAAACCGTGGGTGCACATTGTTCTGTGTTTTGGAGTTCTCTTGGGAATTTTGAGTGGTAAATCTGTCGCCGTTATCACTGTAAACTGTGTGTGAGGACGGAAAACTTGACAGTTGTAGCAACATTAAAAAAGGGGGACTTTTTTGCAGTAATTTAAAACAGTCAACAAAGTATCAAAAACAGACATCAAATGTGTTTTTGCCGCATTGCATGATAATCTTTAACAGATTATTTACCACATGGTCATTTAGCCTGCCCCTAGTTGCCGTCCTGTTATGTGGAGAGGACATTGAGGCCTTTTGGAAATAACTTTAAGATTTGCTAATGCACCTGACAGCGAGCAGCCTGTCCCGCAGGAAGCCCACCTGACAGTCCTCCGCTCAGCGACAGCCTGCCAGGGCCTGATGGCGTCTGTGGGAGTCAGACAGGACTTGCTGAATAATAGAAAAGCTCCTCTTCCCGCGTGCTGGCATGCTCAGTTTATTAACTGTCATCATCTGTGGGGAGGTTGTAAATAATGCCCACAGCTTCACCCAGCAGCCAGCCACAAGTAATAACTGTGGTGATTTATTTCCCAGATGAAATGCTAAATGGCCTCGGAATCAATCGGACTCCTTCTGTTTGTGACTGCAGTTGTACTGAAGAGGAGATGATTACGGTTTTTATTATACGCTTAAATATTTCTTCTTCTAGTCTCCTTGCTGAATGTTGCCATACAGATATGAGGTAAACCTGCCTGAGAGCCCCTCTAACTCAGGGTTCAATGTTAATGTGTCTACTTGCCCAAAATCAATTTTTGCTTGCTCCTATACAAATTGTTTTATTTATTAGTGGTTATCAACAAAAACTAAAGTTAATCATCATCAATCATGTTAGACTAAAGTTAACTGTCATGTTGGACTAAAGTTAATTGTCATGTGTTACCCTCTCAAACTTGCGGGAAACTGCGCAATACATAGTTGGAGTTTCGCCCACATCCTGTAACACCACCCAACTGAACTCCTGTTTCCAGTGTAACTGAAATGTTCGCTTGCGCTTCACCTCATAAACTAGTCGTGTCTAGAAGGTAACCCGCTAATCGCAAAATTGGATCTGAGCGCTGCAAAAACTTTGGCGAGACTTGCTGCCTGACGAACTATCCTAACCTTAACTATCCGAGATCAGTGCCTGACTTTAACCATCTCGCGAGAGTTTCCCCAACTTGCGGGTTCCCTTCTAGACAATACCTCATAAACTTTGTTTTTACTCGCCGCCATTTTCTCACGAGTGCCCGACCAGTCAGCCGGTTTCCAGGAAAAGGTGTATGAATACCGTGATAATTGACAAGGTATTTAGCGTGCAGTAAGAACCCCTGTCTTGCGTTTGGCACGCCATTTGTACGCCATATAGTCTGTACTGACTGCAATGTAAACACATCTGGGTAAATATGCTACAGTCGGGGCTAGAGACTTAGAATGAAAAGTGAGAAAGACTGCTTATGGGTGGGTGGGAGGTCGATGGGTCCAACAAACACAGGACTTTTAACCAGGAGACCAGTATTTGAGATAGTTTTTTGTTTTGCAAGTTACGTTAGTGACGTTTGCGTGTATTTTTTAGTGACGTTTGTGACGTGTTTTCCTTACTTATGTTACGTTGTTACCGTACATATACTACATATACATTTACTTAGTTTATTTACTTATTTTAAGCCCGACCATGAAGTTTTTCCTAAACCTAACTAAGTGGTTTTGTGACCTAAACCTAACTGCAGACGCTACCGTAGTTTTGTTTCCTGGTGTACAAATGAGACACGAAAAGCTGAAAATGCGCCCTCACACGGAATGTCGTTGTAATGTTGTGCTATTCATATGCCTTCCCGTGAGACCGGGTTGGATCGGTACTGTGCATGTGCAACTCTCAACAGAGATGAGAAGGAAGCGAGATGGCTCCCTCCTTAGCTACTTCCGTCATCAGCTCCGGAAAGAAACAATGCGTTAAATTCCTTTTTTGGCAAGTCAGTTGCTAGATTTACTAACCTAACATGGCATTTTACTTGCCCCGAGCAAGCGGGCCAGCCTTATTGTTGAGCCCTGTAACTGGGCTTTGAGTTAACCTGTGAAAGATCAAACTAATCTCAGGGGCATGTCGACGGCTAAACCCTTAATCCTTTATGCAAGGCTCCCTGGCTCTCTTTGGGCACAGGGTAAACCGCTTAAATATCAATATGCTTTTTCAGAGTTAATGGGTTATTCAGGTTCTCGACAGAATGAGATTGGAAGATTATATATATATATATATATATATATATATATATATATATATAAAGTCCAGCTCCATCATTTCTGCATTTAAATGTGCTTGCACACCTGCAAAAGTTGAGCTGAATCATGACAAAATTTCACTCCTGCAGTGCATTTCAGCATCCTGAGTAAGTGCTTTTCCCTCTGTGTTGTGTTGGGATCTAACGAGCCAGCTTTCCTCATCAGTCATCTATTTTTTTCCATCACTTTCAGAAAACCGTGCCTTTTCTTTTCATTAAAGCCCACTCTCTGGGATTAGATGGATGTGTGTAGTGAAATATAGGTTATGATCCTGTGTAATCCGAGAATCTCTAGTCTGCGTTTTAGGGTCCAGAGTGGCCCTGGTTCTACTACGCTGCTGGTCCTCTGATGACCTTCCCAGACATCCATCTGCTGCAGCCATTGTTGGAAATATGGCTTGTTTGGGCCGTGGGAGCTGGAGGATAATTTCTTGCCGTTCCAGCTTTGATAAACTCCACCATGTCTGAGTGGTAGAGATTTTGGAGAGCTGCTAGTGAGGTGTAGGATTCTGGTTTCACTCCGGGACAATAGTGCCTCTGTAGAGGGCAGGTTATCTGGCAGACCTGACACTTTTTACTGAGATCTGTGCCGTGCAGTAGACGCACCCAAGGCTAGACGTGTATGTCATCAAGAGGGAACACAGAAGTGAAGTCAAGCTTTTGTTCTTCTTTTTACCTTTTAACCGTAAATATGCATCTGAATACAGTAAATCTATTGTGTAGCCCTTAAAATCAAGTAGTTGCTGCAGTTCTGTAACCATCAATTACGTGTCTGCTTCCACTGCTTTAAACAAACCACAAACAATGAAGTTTTATGTATTGTTCTCATGTCTGCCACGATTATTTAATAAGCTGAACGCGCTTCTTTTGGCCTCTCATTCAAAGTAAACCAGTGTTTATTGTGTTGCAACTGCAGCTACTAAAATCGAGTTTGTATACATCCACTGAGAGCCCAGCATGGAATAAGTGAGTGAATGTGGTTACTCATTGAACTGATTTGTGTCCTTTGTTTGTACATGGTAACAAAGTGATCCGCTGCATTTATGGCCTTTCCATGATCCACTGGCTGTGCACAGAGTCTCCACAGTGGAAAGAGACCCAGGAATTCAGGTTGGAAAAAAAGGCCTTCTGTTATCTTACCATCTCATCAGATGCAGTGTCGTGTTAAAAGGGAAAAGAGGCCACAGCTCCAAATGAGTTATTGAGCCTGTCTGTGTATGTCTATCTCCTGCAGGATATCTAAGTTAGGGGGTTTTGAGGAGTGCTCATAATTCTGTATCATTTCTTTCTTTTGCCTTTTGCAGTAATGTTTTTAGCAAGAAAAAATACGTTATCTTTGGAAAAACAACACTCACTGGTAATTATCATATTGTTTGGGATGCACAATGTATTGATAGATATAACTGTCAAATTAGAAAAAGAAAAAAACTGAAATGAACATTTGTATGAATAACCGAGCAAATCTGGCAATACAATACATATCATGATAGAGTGGTTACAAATCAATATATTGCGATTTATTGCTATACATTGAGGTTTTCTTTTAAATGTAATTTTAGAGAAAAGTTTGTAAAGTATAATGAAATGTATGTATATATCATCCAATATCATCTACTAAGCACTTCTTTGAGAGGGCTCATACACTGACAGGGTGCATATCTTTGCAAATGAAATAATATATTGACTGAGTTAATCTTTGCATGCAAACTATTATTTAAAAATTGATACAGTGTTTTTGAGAAACAATACAGTGTATCACAAAACATAATATTGTGATACTCGCTCAAAGGCTATCCTTACCATAATAACACTACTGTAGGAGCAACGAAAGTCAGACGGCGGCTGGCGGTACCACCGTTTTGCACTCTGCAGCTCAAGTTACCGCAGTTTCACAAGCGTGTTGGAGTACTATGGTGACCTTTCGTAAGAACCTGCAAGGCTCTCTCTAGAGCAAGTGTTTGGTTTGTCCGTTCTGGGCTACTGTAGAAACATGGCGGAGCAACATGGCGGACTTCGTGAAGAGGACCTGCTCCCTATGTAGATATGAAGGGCTCATTCTAAGCTAAAGAAAACACAATGATTCATAGTTACAGGTGATTATACAGTAATGAAAACGTAGTTATGAATATTATATTCAATTTCTGCTAATGGACACACTGTTCCTTTAAGCATCCCCAACATATTGATGCATCCCCTCATTTTATTCTTTATTTGTTTGTACTGTATGTTTACAGTATTCATTTTAGTTCACAATGGACTGGTAACCACAGAAAAATAGTGTGGGAACAAAATGCATGACTTACTTTCAGCTCAATGTAGCGGTTCAAAAAAGGAAATCATTTTGGTTGGCTGGTTGGTAGACGTTTGCCAATGCACACCCTTTACATTTGTTCCAGTTGCAGCAACTGAAACATTTCGTACCAATTAATTTCCTTTATGAATGAATTACTTGTTTTTTCATGTGTTTTGACAAAGCAGTTTCTGAATGTGCCCTGTTGGGCTGGAACTGCTGAAACAGTAAGTCAGCCCTACTAGTGAAGGTAAAAATGGAAAGTGGGCACCGAACATGTTTCCATCCTGGAGGCTTTCAGCTTGGATGAAACCCACCGCTCTAACCCGCTCAAAAGAAATGTGCAGCTCTGTTCAGTTCAGAAAGGCCAGTGAACAGACACAGTCTGGGAGTCTGGGGCCTTTTCTTTCCTTGCAGATAAATGAGGTTTTGTATTCAGTAGTGAGCTCAATGGATTTTCGTGTCACAATGCAAATGTAAAAGATGTCAATGGGATGGACAAGGGGTGGTGCACGGATTAAGGGAAGGCTCGTAGCAAAGGGAGAAAAACAGGAAAGACAAGGATACACAAACAAACATCAGAAGGACGGGGTGAGATCTTTGACTTTTGTATTCATGCCCTTCCTTAATCAAAGTCTGTTCTTTCTTGTTGCTGTTGTTTGACTTTGGCATTCAAATTGGAGATGAGAGTCTCTCACAATTATCCCAAAGACCTCCTGTAGGTGTGGCATCTTCTCTGATGACCTGAAGGTCATTCTGAGGAGCAATGCGCTCGCCCAAAAGAGGAATCCCCTACAGGGAAGGGAACAATAGCTTCACAAACAAATCTCCATCTCAGAACATTTCTGAAGAAAGCATTGGTTGAAGGGTGGCGGCTGATCTCTGAAACGTGCTTCCCTAACAGCATTTAGCCTCTTCCTGTGTGGTCCATTAGCCTAGTAAACTAAATGGTGCATTCTAAGCTGTGACTCACTGTTGGTGGTTTGGACCTTGTTGTGGCACATTCTGGTTAATTTATCCAATTTTTGTAAATGAATCCCTGCATTTGTGAAAAGCCATCGGGATGGAGATCCAGGATGTTTAATTTGTTATCCCAAAGGAAGGGGGGCTTCCTGTCTCACATCCTGATTAAAAGGATGTAGGAGCTCTTTAACAGCTTTAACCTGAAGCATTAATCTAGTTTCCATTCGTTTGTATTGGCTCTGGTCTAGCCTGTTGCTTAATGGTTTAGCTTTTTCCATGCTCACACCTGTAAACATTGGAAAACCTGTGACTGACATTGACGTAAAATTGTTCTGCTTGACTTGAATTGAATGGTTAGGGTTAAGCGGGAATATTTTAACATCAAAAACTATATCTAGTTCATTTATAGAATACATAATTATTTATTTATATTTCTTATTTATTTAGGTAACCCTGATCAGGCTTGTCTTCATCGCTCGACTACTTATAAAAAAGAGTGTTTTCTTTGCTAATGTTCTTAAGGCATTACATGCTTCATTGCAAGGGCGTGGTAGCGTGTCAATCAAGATCTACAGTAGGTGACTTTCCAGTATTGAATGAGTGTAGTGGCGAGTAATAACTAGTCAAAAAGAAACAGAAGGAGTTTTGCCTTGTTGCCAAATACTAACTGTATCCTCTACAAAGAAAAGACAAACAACTTCAGTAATGTTATAACCTTTAGTCTTGCTTTCAGTGGCACTTGGATGCCAGCATTAAGAGAAGAATGGCTTATTAAGTCGCTGATTTGATTTGCACCGTAGGCGCGTAGGGAAATAGGAAACTTGCTTTACAGAAAAAACTTTCTCATATGCAAAAACAAATACAGACATGTAGAACCACTTGTTAGCTGATACCTGTATTGCCTCCAGGCTTCTTCCAGTCTAGACCCCCTGTCACATCTTTGAATGGGCTGGGTATTGACAAGTTGCAGAATGCAAAGCTTGAATTCTCGGCTTACAGTGTGCCTATTGTGGTTAGCTTCCTAATAGGAGTGTCTCCAAAAGAAAATGTTGATAAGGCTGAAAATTAGCCAATATACATAGTGAGTGGGTGGCCAAAATAAGATAATGAGGCAACATGCATGCCTGGAAAAACATACACAAAGAAAAAAGGAAAGTGCATGAGACAAATGAGTTCTCATCCAGCCCCCGTGGCTCATGTGCAGACCAAACTTGAATGTACGTCTCCTTCCTCGCTGAAACCCCAAGTCTTTGAACAAAAGGTTCTTTATTCAGGACGTTGTTGTCTTCTTTGACACAGGCTTATCTGTCTTCCTTGACCTTAACTTGCCATGTAGACATGACTTTACAGACTTGTGTCAACAGTGAGGAGAAAGGCATCCCTGTATGTTAGAAGTTATGAAGGCTGTTTGGGTAAGAGAACCCATTTAGCTGTTTTTGGAGCTTTGTATTGGATCAAGGCATCTAATCCTACACACAAATATCAATAGAGAAAAAACATTCAAGCCTTGAAATGGTATCAAGACTAAGAAGTCTACAGCCATGCTAGCGGCTCTGTGAAGCTGCACTTAGCAGTTCTTTGAGTTAAATGCTTAACGCCAACTTGCTAAAATGCTCTCAGAGACACTGCTAAAATGCTAGTAGACATGGGACAATATGGAAATTTCATTTAACCATTATCCAAGATAATTGAGATTCACAGTATTATCCTGATAATCATCAAAATATGCTTAAAACCCTTAAAATGACACTAAAACATACTGCAATCGCTTTACCTTACATTTTGTGAAGAAACAAATATGTTTTATTGCATTCTCTTTATAGCTCGTTTGACCACTGCTGCGCTCTCCCTCTGACTTGTTGAGCCGGGGAGGAAGGGGAAATTTGAATGGTTTGTTTACAAAAGCCAACAGATAAGGCTGCATATATACCTTTGAAATCAAGCTCTATTTTTCACTTCATTACCATGATTGCAATCAAGACAGCTTTTTCAAGTCACTTGTGACGATATTCACGATTATCCTGACGATGGAAATTCACAACACAATCAACTTTTGTGTGTGTTTTTTTATTGCGATCCGTGATATAATACTATATCGTCCCATCCCTACATGCTAACAGGTATAATGTTTACCATGTTCATCTTATTTCACCGTGTTAGCATGCTGACATTTGTTAATTAACACTAAACACAAAGTACAGCTGAGGCGAGACTATGGCGTCTAAAACTCGAAAGGACGAAGTAAACTCACTATCGACGCGTCCAGGGGAGGCACCCTACTTTTTCCCTGATAATGCTACATTGTGAACAACAAATTTGTGTTGAAATTGGCCGGAGAAAAGTTAGTTGGCATTTGCTGTTAGCAGCCAATGGGCAGCACAGTCCCGTGGAGCTAACCACTAATGTTAATGGCATGGATGTCCATGGATAACGGAGGCTGCATTGAGTTTCATTATAATGCGATCAAGCTCTATTCAGTAAAAATATAGGTGAAGGTAAACTATAACGTTCTGATGATGTGTTTAAATGTAATCTTGTAAAATGTAGTTTTTGGCAAGAAACTTATCGTATACAACATTTCGTGACATCCCTGCCATGAATGTCAGTGCAAAATTTGATTTTAATCCATCCATTAGATGTTGAATTATTTCAACGTACGATATAAGAAAAAACTGAAGAAATATTGTTGGATCATCAAAGTCATTTGGATTCATCTTCTCTGCACCAAATTGTGTTGCAATACATCCAATAGTTGTTGAGATATTTCAGTGTGGACCAAAGTGCTGGACCAACCAACTGACCGTGACATTGCCATCTAGAGCCATGCCGCTAGTGTGTAGAATAGTGTTCTATAAATGCTTGATTAGGTGTTTTTATTTATATGCCTGAAGTTGTGTCTTCAAAACTACAAGAACTACAATCTCCTCATAGACCAGTGAAGTATAATTCAGACAAGCAAATAACAGACGCCCCTCCTCATGACATAGCTTTCTGAATTACGACAACAATGATGATAGGGCTGCTGGCAGTGTATCGCGGCGGGGTGTGTTAGAAAAGGAAAAGAAGATGTCAGCCCTTCTCTTACCATGGTTGCAGCGTTTTACAAGCCAACATCACCTCCCAGGGATTTCATCAGCATCATAAAATGTATTTCATCCAAGCCATTTATAGACGAGATGACAGCATTGTTCATAATATTGTAGTGGTGGCTCGGCTCGGCTACAGCGTCGATCTGTGATTTGTTTAACCCCCGGAGCGCTAAAACATAATGTGCTCTAAACACAACACGCCCTCTGTAGTACCTTTTCTAATTGCCTAGTAAGTTTCAACAACACCAATGCTTCGTTGAGCTCAGAATTAATTTCCTGGTGGGACTTTGAGCGGAACATCTTCATTACCACATGTTTTCATAATTGAAGCCAGAGGCCTGTAAAAGAGGAGGAATTCTGCTTGCTTCACTTCCAATGTTTCCCTCCATAAAAACGGTGGAACTGACCCTCTTAATGCAAGATTGCCCTCTAAACCATTAGTGGAGGCTATATATTATAAGTATATTCCCATGCACTGCATCATATTACATCCCCATGACATTTAAAGCATCGCTGATAAATGATCAATATCTGCTACTCTATTTTCATTTTCATAACAAACCACTTCAGCGTGGTGGAGAATGGGTTCCCTGGTAGAAATACCCTGGAGTGCATAGTTGGACTAATGCCAGGCAGTAAGGATTAGCCCTCTGGACCTGCAGTATATCCACTACATCAACAACCGCTTCCTGAGCTGATTAGAAGGCAGTCTGAGATTTTTTAATATGAATGCACTTGTTTAGTTTTTATCCGAGTATTATTTAAATAATCAGGCAACCACAAGATTTGCAAGAGATTAAAGATACTAATCTAAGTGGGTTTTGGGGTCAAAGGACACGGAAACAACCTACTGAACTTGATTTCGTTAAACAGTCAAGCAGGAGGTATTTGAAATATTCACGTTAGACTGGCAGGGGAGTTTTGCTTTTCTTCTTAGTGTTATTCTGGCTCCGTAAATCAGCATTTTGTGCACTTTTTATGTGCGTACGCTTCCCAGAAATAAAGTCATCTGAAGATTTATTCTGGGTTATAAATGCTCTGCACCTGTTGGTTGATTGAAAAACATCCGAAATGAGAGCCAGGATTTGAAGCTGGAAACGTCATTACATCTGTTGAGCTGTTTGTAACTGATAAAAAAAAAAAAAATCCCATCCATTTAGGAGCTGTTCTGGAGCTTTTGATCGTTTTACACAATCTTCCTCAGCAACCAGAGTTAGCCCAGTTGTCATGGAACAGTTTACATTTCCCTTTTCCTGGGAACTTTAAGGACCTCTTGTCAATGTTGGCTTTAGAGTTGAGATTGACAGTTAATTTGTGACCATTTATTAGCTGTCATTGTGGAGCTTTCAATTGTATCACACAATCTTCCTCAGGAGATCGAGTTTGCCCAGTTGCAGTTTGAGCACTCAGGACTTCTCATCCATTTGGCTTAAAAGTTACTCTTTCCAAGGTGAAAAATGAATTTTCAGTCCTAACATGTTCATAATGGTTGCACATGTGTCATATTAACCAAAATGTGTCTACCAAATATTAAAGGGCAGGTCCATTATTTTATTTTATGTATTTTTGAGGTTTTTATATCATTAAGCAATGTAGGCTACTAGTGAAGACGCCACAATCCATAGTTTGGATCTGAAAGTCACACAGTAACACAAACAAAACAATCAAGGCAGCGGTAGACCAGCAACTCCTGTGTTTTGCGAGGTAAAACTACTGTTTTTGTGAATGTAGTTTGGTGGCTTTGAAGAGAACATAGATAACGGCTCCAGTTCCCCACCTGAAAGGGCTGTCTGCAGCAGCAAGGGTAAAACAGTGAAAATATTCTAAATATAGCGTACAATTTAAATTGATATAGTTTTTTTGTTTTGTTTTGTTTTAGGTGGTTAAAATACTTTTTTTTCTGCTGCTCCAATCCGCAGCCACTTTACCTCGCCATCAGACAGCCCTTTCAGGGAATTGAAGCCAATATATCACTCTCTTCAAAGCAACCAGACTCCACTGACAAAAAAACATAATTTTACCTCACAGAACACGGAAGAATAGCCTAGATACAACCACGCTTAAAAAAAAATCCAAACTAACCCTTTCAGTTATTTCCAAACATTGACTAAGCTAGTGCTAGCATTCACATTATTCATTATCATAACCTTAATGATTACTTTGGTAACCTACGTCACCACTTTTTGCTAATGGCTGTGTTGGGGTTTCCATTTGAAAACTCTAGAAAATAAAGTAGTTGGACTTTAAGGTACTTATTGCAGTAAAGTTGGTTGTATTTTATGTCTACTATTCAACTGGTAACTGGCTGATTTTTTCTCATTTGATTTTCCGTGGTTGGACATTGGATAGCTATTATGCTGGAATGGTTTTGTATCCTGGCTCGTACACTGATTGTCCACTCTCTTGAGTAGTCGAGTAGTAAAGTTTGTAGTGTGTTTCCTACAGTACACAGTGATTCTGAGCCAGGGTCCTTGTGTTCAGCGGTGTAGCTGATAGCGACGAGGGTCTAGCCTGCCAAGTCTGATGCCTTTGATGACTGATGCAAAGCAGCCAGGCCTTAGGTTGTGCAAAAGCCCCTCTGTGTCTCCGTAGTGAGGGGGCGGCCCTGAAACAACCACCCTTCTCAGTCATAATCATCTTAAACAAGCTAACGCATTGTTCCAGAGTTTTGTTAACCATGTGTGATGTGCTTCTTTCTTGTGTGTGTCAGGAACAGGATGACGCCCCGCACGTTAACAATGGATGAAATCTGAGCCGTGGGCTTGTGGGAGAGGTGTTTGATGAAAAACTAGCACCATTTTCTGTCAGTCGATGCTGCTCACACTATTTCAGTGGCGATAGAATTGTTTTGAAAATGCTCCGAAGATTATAACGGAGCACTCTGGGGCCACAAGCACTTGGCTGGCAGCGGCAACCCGCCGCATTTCAAACATTTCAGTTTGATGTGTCATCAGGAAGACGTGGCTGAATTCTTACGAGCTTTTCCTGGGCAAATTAAATTGGTCACACTTTTGGCCGAGTACAACGCAACATGTAACAAAATACCCTTTCAGAGTGTTGAACATTATGAGAGCCCCGCTGCTGTCCAAACTGATTCCCCTGAGCTCCGTTTGTCCCTGACTCTTGCCCTCTGCCAGTGTGGATAAGGAAGAAACTACTCATCGGTGGATTTAAGGGCCTGCTGATGTGTAAACCAGAGTTTGAATAGTGAGTAAGGGCTGAGCAACAGAGTAAAGCTTACTAATGCAAACCTCAGGGCTTTTCTAGAATATTCCTTTTATGGGGTCTCCAGCAGGGCCGAGTTGCTAGAGACATGACTAAGGCAGTAACTGAGTTGTTGGCAGGCAGCGCTGCGAAACAGCGGTTAGACCTACACACAAATGAGCCTGTCAGCAATCGGCGCTAAAAATAAGAAACCCTTAAGCAGAAAGACTGCCTCAAGGAGTGTCTATCTCCTTTGTTTAGTTGAAGTGAGGAGTCCAGTGAGTGAGAGTTATCTGTCCTCTCTTGATCTGCTCCAATATGGGCCCTCTGCTCTGCACTGGGAATGCTTAAAACCAACAGGGGATTCCCGAATCACAGCTGCTTTCTCCTGCTGGAATGATGTGTGAAATGTGTGGGTTCCTTTGCTCGTGGTTGTTGTTTTTCTTTCTCTCTTCCTCCGCTCTTCTTTTCCAGGCATGGCTTAGTGACGGACTGGGGGGGGAGAGAAAAAGACAGTGAGTTAGCAGCAATGCGCTCGCCGCCCACTCCCTCTCCAGTCTTCCTCCCGTGCTTCCTGTGGGATTGAAGAGGAGTATGGTTTTAACAGGGAAGGAGAGAGAGAGAGAAAAAAGAGGGGAGGTGGGGGTTGTCTTGGCTCGAATGGCCTTCAATAGGGAGAATGCCTGGACGTTAAAGAGGAAGTGGGTTTATGTTGGAACATTTCAGGAGAATGGTGGGTGCATTATTGGAATTTAAATGGGGCTGGAGGTTGTGTGAGTTTTGGGTAACAGGAGTGGGATTGTTTGGTGCCTTTATGGAGGACTAATGGACTTTCCAACCGGGCAAGTGGGGGAATTGTCTGACTAATGATATGCATTGCTTGATTATTTGGTCCATCATGTTGCGCCCCTCATATATCGGTCACAGCTGGACAGTAATAGGAGTGCAGCTGTGTTTAACCAACACCAATAAATCAACTTGGTGCCCAGTAATTTATCCTTTTATCATTTATAGTTATTTATCTCTTCGGTCACGGATATCACTATTGGGTAATGAATGCATCATTGACTATTGAGATAAATGTGCAGTGTGTTGATTATTCACAGCAGTAGCTCAAACGATAACCAGCATGGATGCTATGAAAGCTTCTCTTGTAAGTCAGTAACCACATAATAAATTAATATTTTTCTAAATTAAAGGTTTGGCTCACTGAAATTACAAAAAAAAAACACATTTTCTCATTTACCTCTGATGGTATGGAAACAGTTTTGCTTTTATTTGACCTGGTTTTGAGATGTTTGTCTCTGAGATTTTCTGCCTCCACCCCAATACAATGGAGGTGAGTGGACTTTAGTTTGTTATGCTCACAACGTTGAAAAAAACAAGCTGTAAAGACAACATTGACATATTATTTATGCATTTATTTGATTTCGTATTTCAGGCTACCAAATATAACAGTAATATTCAGTCTCTTTTTAGCTCTGTGTTGGTTTCCTTTAACTTTTTCCGTCCACGGTGTATGGCAGGTAGCGTAGAGTAGGTTTATCACAGCTTCTTTGCTGAAAACAGCTGCCTACTGCAGCTGGAAACAATACCGATGAGCACTGAGAGTGAACCAAAGCAGAAGAGTTGTGCGTAGGGATGTCACGGTGAGGCAATTCGAATTTTCCCACCAGTTAATAAACTTGTGACAACACCGGTGTTACCGGTTACACCGGACATTTTACAAGAAAAGAAGGCGCTCAATATATGTAGAGTGCTTTCTTTGATCTTTAACATCAGATGGCTGTGTGTCTGGTCTCTCTGATAGCGCTTTCGCTGCGGGGCTGCAGGTTTCCTCCTGGCGCCACTGCGCCGCGCACACTGGCTGTGACCGCTCCGTCCTCCGCACAGCGATTTCCTCATTAACTTTATGGTTCCCTTATAGCATTGAGTTTAAATCCGAAATATTGCCAAATAGCCTTTGCCTTGCTTTTGCTTTTTTGCTCCGACACTAAATCCTCCGCCATCGTCTTGTCCGTCAACTCTCTCGTCCCATGTGTCAAATCTGACTCCTGCTACTCTGTGCTGAGACTCCATACGGAGCAGACACTTTCACTTTCAGATTGAAGCATCCGTCGTCTGACCATGTATTGATAACACGCCGCTGATAAGCTAAAAATGAACTAAATAGATTTTAGCAGTGGAAAGTTATGTAATTGATGTAACACCAGTAACACCGACTACTGCGTCAAACCTAGTTGCGAGGCTGAAAGATGTTTTAGAACTGACGGGAACTGCAGAGTTGGGTGGAAAAAGACCCCCTTTCACATCACACATCTGACCCATTGTTCATATACAAATATTGATTTCTGCAGAAATCAAAAAGAAAGAAGGAAAAACAGTGTTTTCCAGAAACAATGTCTCGTTTACTGTGACCAATCCACAGACTTCAATGGGAACAGTTTTCATTGGAACTACGTTTTGACAAAGAATTTGTTCTCATAAAACTGTTGACAGCGATTGAACATGTATCCAAAACAACATGTTTCAGTTGAATTTTATAATTTGCATCATTTATTGTTGTTAGCAGTAGGCTACAAACAAAATGTATTGGAGTGACACTTTTTCTTTTATTTGGGTGAACTGTGGACCTTCAACCTCATGTAGATTTATAGTATATATATGCAGTATATTAATTTGAACCTAATAATTTAACTAAAAAACTAAATTGCTCTAAAGGTCCTCTGGCTTTTAAATCAGGCATTAAAGTTGACTGATTTCTATCAGAAAGGCTGATCACAGTATGCAGAAGTGTGTGAGTATACATACTCTATTCCTGTGTTTGTGCAGAACCCAAATCCACAGTTTCCTCACACCGAGGTGGAGAGTAAACATTATGATGGGCCCGGCCACAGGTATCTGGAGTGTCTCACCGACTGGTAGAGAGTGCTCTTCAGGAGCGGAGAGTAAACACAAGCCTTTTTGGTCTTTATTTGGTCACTTTGCTGAGCTTTTAACAGACTAGACTTCAATGATTGCGCTCAAACTCCGGCAGGGCCGGTGAGCAAAGTCACCGGGGTTGAACTTGTTTAGAGGACATGTGACGTATTCACTGGGATTCTTCATTTGCTTGTGTTCTACAGCTGTTTTGTCCCCTTTGTCAGCCTCTAGGGAAAGGTCAGCCACGTTCATACATCAAGTGTGAAGCTTTAACACCCACAGTTTGACCCACAGCCGGCTGCTATGTCCCACATCTCTTTCGTTCAGCTAAACCACAAACCACTCCTGTTCTGACTCTCCTTTATTTTTTCCCCTCACATCCTTTCCATCAGTCCTCTTTCTCCATAGATTTAGACTGTCCTCCTCCTCTGGAGACGACAATCGGCTACCATCTGGTTCGGCATAGCAGGGTAGCCGTCTGGATCTGACCCTGTGCAAAGATCAACTTCCTGTGATGTCAAAGGGACTTGTGTTGCTGCATTCACTGGGGATAGGGAGGGAAAGTGGGGGGGTATCCTCTCGTCCTTACTGGCCCCTTTTTCTTTTTCTGAGGCCCCAAGATGTTTTCTCTAAGGGACTGATGCATCTCCCACGCAAAGGAAGATTGTGTTTCCCCTGTACAGAGAGCAGGATATCAGGGATTTTTATGTCAGACTACAAAGTGTGTTTAAACAAATATAGTACACACAACCGGAGAATGCACATATGACTACTTGTACTGCTGGTTTTGCCTTTATATGACACTTGATCCCTCATCTCCTCTTGATTTTAAGCCAGAAAATATAAGAGGAGGAAGTATGAGTGCTGAATGCACTGAAAGAATCAAGGAAGTGGATTTTTCCCCCTTCATTCACTGATAGTGGGCTTTGAGAGATTTATGCTTCCCTGGAATCTGGAGGTCTGGAAATCGGAGTCAATGCAACCCCCAACTTTAAACTGAGGCCAATAAAAGCACATGTATTTTTCCCCCCATCTTATCAACATCCTCTTACCATACGTGCAGAGACATACAGTATGAGGGGGTTAACCATAATTCACCTCTACACAAGGGGATTAATCTTGGCATTGATTTGTTATCAGCGGAGGAACACTGCTGATTGAGTTACATAAGATACTTTGCCGTAATGCTGTTGTCTCGGGGAGAGAAATAAACAAGTCATGTCAGTTAGCATTGTTACTTCCCTTTAATTATGTATAAGTTTTCAGATAATGTAATTATCAGACTCTGGACACTGCGTAATTGAATTGCAGGTAGTGAATGAGAGGAAGAGAACGCGGCAGGGCCATTTCTGTTGTCTGTAGTAGAAAGCATGATGATTTAAATGTATAGTAGATGGCTCAGTGTACCAAAGGAAACCATTAGATGGGTTAGAGAGGGTTTTTCCGTGTCCCTGGGAAATTCAGTTTGCATTTGTGGACATTTAGTATTTCCTCTCATGGCCAGAAAAATACAAAGTTTCGTCCAAACATGTAAATGAGACTGCAAAATGTGAATTTATGGCAGACTTTTTTTCCTTTTGGTTGGTTTTGGTACTTAACATTACACATTTGATCTCACCATGTTTAGTTAATGTGTCTCAAATATTTACTGGAACGTTCGTCTGCCGTGACTTTGGTTTTATACCCTGCTTCACTCGCTCCTCCTTTTTCTCTGTCAAATAAGTTTTTCAGCTTCAAAGTTGAAAGAAAAGGTTTACATTTTATAGTTTGGTTCCAGCACTGCTTAGCCTTCATAATAAAGGAGATGGACATAATAACACAAACACCTGTAGCTTATATGAAATTCAATAGCCCTTCAGTAAATGCTACCTTTTGAAAGCTTTTAAAGGAAAGTTGGACATTTTGGGAATTCACTGTCTTGCAGAGGGTTAGATGAAAAGAGCAATACCACTCTCATATCTGTCTGTTAAATATAAAGCTACAGCCACTAAGCATAAAGACTGGAAACAGAGGGAAACAGCTAGCCTGGCTAACTAACCATAGACTGTATATAAAAAGTGGACATAGTCAACGTGATGTCACCCATTGGTTTGTGAACTACAGTTTTGAAGCCTTGATTTTGGCATTTTTGCCTTTGCCATTTTGTTTTTTTGCAACCAGAAGTGACACGAGAGGGTGGAGCTAAGTACAACCAACCTCTGAATAACACATTTTTAAGCAACCAAAATATTATAATTAACTTTCATGAACTGAAAACAAACTGTGAAAGGGTTAAAGTTATAAGACGACAACACGGACGACTCCCAGACCGGACAACGCCATGGTAGCGACCTGTCAATCACAAGGTAGCCACGCCCTAAAGCATACCCTGCTTTATGGTCTATTTTACTCTAAATGGGACCATAATTGACTAAATGAACATCATGCTGTATTGAAGAAGACTTGAAACTAGTGATTGAGACCATAAACTCAAGTTCACAATGTTTACTGAGGTAATAAATCAAGTGAGAAGTAGGGTCGTTTTCTCATAGATTTCTATACAATCAGACTTATTTTTGCAACCAGAGGAGTCGCCTCCTGCTGGCTATTAGAGAGAATGCAAGTTTAAGGCACTTCCACATTGGCTTCACTGTACAGACCCGGAGGAAGCCCATTATCAGGTATCACATTATACCTCGTTTGTTTAATCCACACAAAAACCAATGTGTAAAAACTGCAATACAGAGGGTTATATACCAGATGGATGCAAGATGTTTCCCCCTGGTTCCCTATGTTTATGCTAAGCTAAGCTAACCGCCTGCTCGCAGTAGCTTCACATTGACCATACAGACATGAAAATGGCATCAATCTTTTCATTTAACTCTCCACCAAAAAGCAAATAAGCATATTTCCCAGTGTCAGCTTTTTCTAAGGTTTTTATTTTTGTGTTGGATGACTGTATATTGTAAGGTTTTCCTGTGATTTGTACTTTACACGCAAATTTTACTCTTTAAAAGTAGAGATTACACAAACTTTTAAGCATTATATGGCAAGATTTGAGTATTTACTCCTCAATTTCCATCTCTTGGAGAGAAATACAGGTGGTTGAAACACAGATTTGACCTACATTCTCTGTAACAGTATCATTCTCAATTTTGGTGTGGTATTGAGTGTGTGGACCTGAACAATGAACTTATTATCACACATAATTAGCTTAGCCAGTCTCTTTTTCTGTAGTCGCACAGATCCTGTAGCCTCAAGAAACAAATATCTACCCACACACCCTTGACTTCCAACACTAGTCCCCAAGTAAACATCAAAAGAGAGATATGCGACCGCACATTTCAACAAGCTTAGATGACTAATGATCGGGTTTACCGAGTCTTTTGTGTTGCTCTGACTGGGTGCCGATCAGCACGGTGCAATCCAGGGAATATTATGTACTCCTCACGGTGTTGCACACTCACACACGCCCGTACACACACACACCCACCCACACACACGCACACACATGCAAAAAGAAATATACCAGACCTGCCACTCCTTGCTCATAGAGTTACCTCTTGGACATTTTGTGACGACAATACAGCTGGAGGAAGTGAAGCAATCTGTAATTAGTCTTTGTCACTATATCAGTTGCGTCACTGCAGGCCCCACCCGTACATTAAAGCAGACAGTAAGCTGAGTGAATTTCATGAGTCAAAATTGAATCAGGTGTTATGGAAAAAACAGAGTTCCCAGTAATTTCCAATCTGCATATTCCTTTACACACAAGCTGTTTCTACTTGTAGAAAGGTGTGACTCAAAGTTTCTGGCTCGTCTAACTCAGACGCTGTTTACGAGAGTTGTACAGTAAAAGGCTGTGTTGTTAGAAGAAAATAAAAGCAATCTTTTAGTTATAACTTCTGCGTAGCTACAGCCTGACCTTGTTTCTTTCTCATGGGCTGATGAGGAAGTCAGTTTATGGTCGTGCAATATCAGGTCATTTACCACCTGCAACCTGAGTGATGAAATCAACAAGTGGACTGAGGAGTATGTTTACTGTGGCTATACTGCTGCTTGCTTGAGCAATCAACTGTTTTTTTTTTTTTCTTCATCGTGCACCACACAAGTCTGAACCTTTGGTGGAGGAAGTTTTATGAACCTTTACTCACCTTTACTGCTCATCATAAATATTAACTGAACAAAACATTGAGACAGGAAGCAGCCTGGGAGATATCCATACATAGATGTTCTGTATATGGTAATAATACAACACTAATTAACCATAATCAGCGTCCTTATTAGCAATTCAGAATGTCTAAATCAGGTTGATTTAATATTCACAGCTGCACACTCATGACAACCTTTTTGTTTATTACAGTTCGGTTTCTCAGTCTGGGTAATAATTAGGAGGCTAATTACATCTCACATGGCTCCTCTAATTAAAACGGTCAGCTTGCCTTTGCTACTCTGCCTCTGTTGCCTGGGCGTTAGGCTGCCGGACGGCAGGGTTCACGTCAGGGAGATCCCTCAGGGACAAACTAATGAGGAGGAAGAGGAGGGAGGGTGGGAGACAGCTGTTTGTGCCTAATTCTCACTGATTTGGCGCACCGTCGCTGTTGGTTTGCGTGAATTCGAAACATGGAAGAGGAAAAGTAAAAAAATACCGGCGTCAGATATTAGTTTGCCTGAGCTGAAAGATGATGTGATGTCTCTTTCTTCAATATGGCAAATCAGTGCAATTAAGTTAACTGTTATGTGCAGTGTCGTGAGGTGTGTTTCAGGATTTGGAGCGCATGTTTTGGCTTTCTTTGCAGTCAAGAGCAGACACGTTGTGGAATGTGACCCGAGATTATTACACCAGCAGCACCATCATTTGTAATAAACAGGAGGAATCTTTTTTTGTTTTTACTCAACCTATTGCTCAAGTTAACCCATACATTACAACTTCATTATCAATTATATACTCATTATGTGAGTGTTTGCGTGCATTAATGTGTGTGTGTGTGTGTAGTGGAGGGGTGTTGAACACAGTTGACTCTCTTCAGTGGCAGTCAGAACCTGTCTGACCAGCTCAAGGGAGGAAGACGACCTGCTTTCTTAACACACATTCTTGCTTTAAAAACTGCATTAAGAAAAAAAGCCTCTCGTGTCTCCAGCGCTTATCAGCAACACTGCCTTCCTTATCCCAACACTTTATTGCATAAGGCCAGATAGGCTGCATTATCAGCCCACAATTGTCGTCCGGTGAATCCCTCTCTCAATGGCTTTGTTGTTGTTGGCACTGAAAACTCGAGAAAGCGCACAAATCAGCATTTGATGTAAGTTGTTATTTAGTCACGTCAAGAACTTTTCCTAAAATCTGATATGCTTAAAGGTGCAGTGTGTAGGATTTGGCGGCATAGTGGTGTGGTTGCAGATTGCAACCAACTGACTACCCCTCCGCTCACTCCTCCCTTTCCAAGACGGCGGTAATGTGAGCTGCCGAGTGTAAAGCCGTGGTAACGCCGTTTGCCTCGTTCAGAGGCCATCCATACCATAATAACACTACCACGGTTTTGCACTCTGCGGCTCACGTTACCACAGTTTCACAAGCGTGTCAGAGAACTACGGTGGCCTTCAGGTAACGTAATGATGTGAAAGGCTCTCGTTAGAGCCAGTGTTTGGTTTGTCCGTCCTGGGCTACTGTAGAAACATGGCAGACTCCGTGAAGAGGACCCGCTCCCTGTGTAGATATGAAGTATTAAACTTGGCTGAAGTTATTGAGATCGTTATCAATTATGAGATTTAGAGAGCAAAAGTTCCCCGAAAGAATCATACTCACAGATCTCATGGAATCTCTGACACACCAAATCTTTTTTTTTTCTGAAATGACACAATGGGCCTGGAGATGCTGGTCACAGTGGTTGTTTTAACTAGCCCGCATAGCAATGGAAAGATTCAAGCCTTCGCCAGTATAAATACAGCCAGCTCACTTTGAGTCATGAGCCAGAACTCGCTTCGTTGCTGAGATTTGATTCCTATTGTAGATGCAACCCAGAACAGTTATTTTCACATGAAAGTTGGCCAAGTTATGACTGTGCAGACTGAATTCACAAACAGAGACAAAGACAGACAGGCAGTCGTAAATTGAGCCAGGGTGTTACATAAGCAGTGAATTTTTCTGACAATGTGGGCCTCGGATAGATGCTTTTGTGACATTGCAGATGATTTATGTGTTTCAATTAGAATAAATCTAATATATTCCCCAATTGTTTGTTTTTTTGTCTTTCCCTGCAGTATGCCAAGGCTTTACCAACCGTTTAAACCTTTTGGGTTCCAAAGAGGACCACTACAAGAACATGGTGAAGAACTACATCAACTGCACCGTGGTCCTGGACAACCTGGAGGTCACCTACATGGAGGAGCACCGGGACCTGTCCTTCCTCTCGGTAAAGACTGTTACTCCTTTATAGCAGCGGAGGCTTAACGTGCACATAACAGATGGGAGAAGTTTCCCATCATCTCTTTGGTGGTCTGAATCCAGTTTGCCAGACAATCTCTCCTGGATCTTTGCAGGCTCTTCACTGCTCTTATCACTTCAGTAAAGATAATTAAATCAGAGGAGAGTGAGTCCATAGTGACTCAGTGATTCAGTGTGTTTATGACGCTCTTTGTTTGAACCTCAGCTGTAACGACAAGGTTGTGAACACACTGGGCAGATGTGATGAGGGACCACACACGCACTCACATGCAAGCTTGCACACACAAACACAGAAAAACATACAGTCAGCAGATACGATGCAGTAGTTCCAACAGGGCCTCACTTTCCAAATCCTATTTTTGTCCCCCCTCACTTTCTCATTTTCAGGTTGATAAAATCTCTCTAAATAATGTCCCCTTAGTGTCCAGCTGTCTTAATCAGACGGCAACCTCCGGGTCTGAAAAGTGAAACCAATGCTGAAGTGCCTTAAACTTGCATTCTTTCTAACAGCCAGCAGGGGGCGACTCCTCTGGTTGAAAAAAGACGTCTGATTGTATAGAAGTCTATGAGAAAACGACCCTACTTCTTACTTGATTTATTACCTCAGTAAACATTGTAAACATGAGTTTATGGTCTCAATCACTAGTTTCAAGTCTTCTTCAATACAGCATGATGTTCATTTAGTAAATTATGGTCCCATTTAGAGTAAAATAGACCATAAAGCAGGGGATGCTTTAGGGCAGTGGCTACCTTGTGACTGACAGTTCGCTACCATGGCGTTTTCCGGTGGTCTGGGAGTTGTCTGTGGTTTCATCTTACAACATTAACCCTTTCACAGTGTGTTTTCAGTTCATGAAAGTTAATTGTTACATTTTGGTCACCTAAAAATGTCTTATTCAGCGTTCAATTGTACTTATCTTTACCCTCTGGTGTCACTTCTGGTTGCAAAAAAACAAAAACAAAAAATCAAGATGGTGATGGCCAAAACGGCAGTTCACAAACCAATGGGTGACGTCACGGTGACTACATCCACTTTTTATAGACAGTCTATGGTCATAAAAAAGGGAGAGAAGCTCTGAGTTGATCAAATTGCTGATACTCACATCAGTGTCATCTCTGCTCACTGCAATAAGCGTTACAAGTGATAGACAAAAAAAAAAATCCAAAAAGTACTCTCTATCAGGCAACGTTCATACTGCATTAACCATCTCATTGGTGGAGGTTGTCGGGGCAGCCTGAGAGAAAGACCTGCAGGGATAGTCAGGATGTTAAAAATAAAGTTGCACCTAGGACTGGGCAGTATGATGATATATATCATCAAAACGATAAAAAAAAATGTCCATTGTGTATATTTTCTATATTGTTTCTCTCGTGATATAGGCTAAGCCTTTATTGATTTCCTTTTTCTTTATAATTTCACTTAAAACTGTTATGTTCATTTTTCAGTCAAAGTTCTTAAAATGAGAAAGTACTTTTTATTTGTCAAGTATTTAATTCCCACTGGAGATTACAAAAATAGGCTTTACCATGTGGTTATTTCATATAGACAATATATTTATTGAATTACCAGAAAACATGCTATATCGTGATATACATCGTTATCGAGATATGAAATGACCTATATCATGATAGAAGATTTTGGCCATATCGTTGAACCCTAGTTGAACCCTCTTGTACATATTTTTTGGGGAAAAAATAATTTATTTGCTCTTTTATTCTAAAAAGATGCTAGAATTGAATAAAGATAGGCGGTGTGCTATGTGCTAAGATGATGCTTTTTTCATTAAAAATGTAAAAAACAACATTATCTATCATTACGTATCAGCAGCCTGTTGCACCAGCTGATCACAAGTTTGATTGTAAGTTTGAGAGTAAAGTCAAAACCATCTATCAATGAAACTAAATATAATGTCAAGTAGGGCTAGCACAATAATAATAATTGACATGCGTTTAAAATGATTTTGTTTTACCACTATTATTATGGATAGCTAGTTTCTCCACATTATGTAATAAGGTTGATATAAATGTATATAAACGCAGGAAATAGCGTTCACATAGGTTGAGTTTTTATCCTTTTTTTCTTTATTTTTTTGTTTGGAGAACCCCTGGCTTTGCTGCTTCATTTTACAACATGGCTTTCTCATGTTTTTCTTCCACAGTCTATTGAAGAAGTGGGCGGCTACGTGCTGATCGCCCTCAACACAGCATCCAGGATTCCTCTGCAGAACCTGCGCATCATTCGAGGTCATTCGCTCTACGAGGGGATGTTTGGCCTCGCTGTGCTGACCAATTATGACAAAGATACCAATAAGGGCACCAATGAGCTTCTTCTGACCAGCCTGACAGGTCAGTCCACCTCTGCTTTTCTTCACTTCTCTGTGACATATCTGTGTTATTATAAAGCTGTAAACATATTGGTGTGTTGTGAAATTAATTGTGCATTTTTATCGAATTCACGTGGCAGTTTTCTTTTGCAGAAATTCTCAAAGGAGGTGTAAAGTTTGGGACCAACCAGCCGTGCAATGTGGAAACGATACAGTGGTACGATATCGTCAACGCTGACAGCAAACCCAAAATGGTGCTCCCGCAGGCCATGAGCCATCCACGTTGTGAGTAGCATTTCACAGCAGAAGACAAAGACATTTTAATTTCAAGGTTGTGATGTAAACATTTCTGTTTATTTCCTGTGGTCTGCTTTTACAGGTCAAAAATGTGACTCAAGCTGCTTCAACGGCTCCTGCTGGGCACCTGGTCCTCAAAACTGTCAGACTTGTGAGTTGTTATTCTGTGGTTTCATTTTATCATGAGGAAAAAATAAACAAAAAAATCAATGCTGTATTAAAGGAACAGTGTGTAACATTTCAGGGGATCTATTAGCAGAAATGGAACATGCTATTCATAACTATGTTTTCATTAGTGTATAATCACCTGAAAATAAGAATCGTTGTGTTTTTGTTAGCTTAGAATGAGCCCTTCATATCTACATAGGGAGCGGGTCCTCTTCACGGAGTCCGCCATGTTGCTCCGCCATGTTTCTATAGTAGCCCAGAATGGACAAACCAAACACTGGCTCTAGAGAGAGCCTTTCCTGTTTTTACGTTACCTGAAGGCCGCTGTAGTTCTCCAACATGCTTAGGAAACTGCGGTAACGTGAGCCACAGAGTGCAAAACCGTGGTACTGCCAGCAACTGCGGCTCACGTTACCGCAGTCTTGGAAAGGGAGGAGTGACCAGAGGGGTACTCAGTTGGTTGCAATCTGCAACACCACCACTAGATGCCACCAAATCCTACACACTGTCCTTTTAACTTATTTTTCTACTTCTTGTATTATCTGTTTATGTTTCACTTGTTTCTATGTTTATTATGTAATTATGCGAAACTGAAATAGATTATATTATTTTGCTGAGTTAAAAAAGTTAAAAGTTAAAGAAAGCTGAAATCTGTAATATTTATTAATATATTATTGTTAGTGTACATTATATGCATCCATATGTATGGTGTGGTAAAATACTAAAAACAGTTAGACTCTACTATTGAGAAACAATGAGTGTCTTTATGTTTTCATATTACTTGTTCGTTTTCACTGCGTACCAACAACAGCAAGGTGAAACAAATTTGAACATGTAAAATGAACCGGCCTCAAAATAAAAAATGAATAGAAAGAAGAATACTTGCTGCAGGTCGTTCCACTGACTTTGTCCTGTTCTTATTCCCAGTAACGAAGCTGAACTGTGCACAGCAGTGCTCTAAGAGATGCAAAGGGCCTTCGCCCATCGACTGCTGTAATGAGCATTGTGCTGCCGGCTGCACGGGACCGCGGCCCACCGACTGTCTGGTGAGAGAGAGACACCTTCACATGGGGGACAAGAGTCATGATATGACAAAGGAGCTGGGGAGGAGACGAGCTTAAACAACAAAACACACTGAATGTTTCGAATTTAAATCTGGATGAGAAAACAAAACAAAGCCGTCACTCAGCAGCACCTGTTTTTATGATCAGAAATATTGTTATTGGTTAGATACGAATGAGGCATATAACTGCAGATTAAATATTTCATTTGGCAGTGCCTCGAGTATCAGCGTCTGCTCTCCCTCTCTGTGCAGCTCTGAGGATTAAGGCTGCAGAGAGGAATGCAGTGTTATCATTAGTGTGGCGCTCTGTTATGGTCCCAGTGTACTGGATGACTGTTGTTTGTCCTGCAGGCCTGTCGGGACTTCCAGGACGACGGGGTGTGTAAGGACTCGTGCCCGGGCCTCATGCGCTATGACCCCAACCTGCACCAGCTGGTACCCAATCCACACGGAAAGTACAACTTCGGGGCCAAGTGCGTCAAGAGCTGCCCATGTAAGGACGGATAAACTTCAATTTGTTTTGTATCTTCAGCCAACATTGTCACTAAACTGTTCACCTTCCTAGACACCGATATATTTATGGCATGCACTATAGCTGAAGATAAATAAAGTAGAACAACTACTAGGCTTCACTGGCCAATATGAAACACCTCACGAGTGATTATGAGCTTTTTCACATTGTGCTATGCTTGAACAAGTGCCCAGGTTGTCCTTCAGGGTTGTTACACATTCAGAGGTTACTGTTTGTCCAAGTTTAATTATAAACTGTAGAAAATGATTGAGTTTCAGGGCGTGTTAATGCAACAACTGTTCTTTCTCAGTTTAACTTACACATGTCTGTCCCAGTGTTACTCAGTCTATACTGTAAGGCCTGCAGCATTGTTATGTACCTATAGTCATACTTTTGGTATAACCCACACAGGTTATTAATGCTTAAAGGCACATATAGATTGTTTTGTTTTATGTCACCAACCTGTAAATGTTGAATATTACATGATTATGAAGTAAACCGCTTGTATTTTGGAATCATTCCAGATAACTATGTTGTAACTGATCACGGAGCGTGTGTGCGGACGTGCAGCGGGAACACATACGAGGTGGACGAGGGGGGAATCAGGAAGTGCGCCAAGTGTGACGGACTGTGCCCAAAAGGTAGGGGGTTAAGCCATCGCTGTACAACCTGGGGACATATTTTTGACTCATGTACTCATGCTTCCATTTTATGATATTCGAACTTCAGCTTCACAACATTTTAGAGGCCAATAATGCACTTTTTACTTTTTAACATTCTGGGAAATATTCACTTTTTTGCTGAGAGTTAGATGAGAACATCGATACCACTGGTCATTGGCACATAACTCCCCGTTAAACCACAACTTTTTATTTTTACATTTTGTTTTTTATACGGATTAAACAAACGGGATATACAATGTTCACTAGTGAGCTTTAGAGGTGCTGGTAGGTGGATTTTTGTTCCCTTTGGACAGGTTAGCTGTTTTCCACTGTTTTCCAGTCTTATATTTTACATACAAATTGTATCAAAATATGATACACTGTTATAATTGATGTACTTAATATTATGTAAAATTGTAAAAATTCACTCCACTTTGACTAAATACATCACGCACTGATAGATAGATAGATAGATAAATAGATAGGTAGATGGACACAGCAGGGAAGTGATTGTCTACTGGGCCATTCCGCCGAATCGGTGCCTTTTCTGTCCCCATGAAATTACATGCATAAATATGCATGAAAAGTAGCTGTATAATACATTATATTATCAAGCACTTTACCCTAATTGCAATATGAAGATGCATCATGTAAAACCTTAATAGAAACTACCTAGAACACAGAGTATGGTCCAGGGCTTTGAACAGTTTCTGTACTGATTTGTTTACAGTGTGTAACGGACTTGGAACAGGAAACTTGACTCACATCTTGTCTATCAATGCCACCAACATTGACTCCTTCAAAAACTGCACGAAAATCAACGGTAACATTGCTATCATAAAAACATCCATTCATGGGTAAGTCAAGGACATTAACAGCATTACAGCCTTCATGTATAGCCTGTGTATATCAACTGCAATAGATTGACCAATGACATTGTTGTTATTTGTAGGGATGAATTTACCAAAACACCAAAGATGGAGCCTGCCCAGCTTGATGTGTTTAAGACAGTGAAGGAAATTACTGGTAAGAGCTCATAAGACGTGAGTAATGCATGACACATTAAATGCATATTAGAGAGTTTCACCATTAACAACCCATTTGTTGCTTCAGGATACTTGTTGATTCAGAAGTGGCCAGAAAACATTACCTCACTCAGTCCTTTTGAGAACCTGGAGATCATTCGAGGACGAACTAAACAGTATGTTCCTTGTAAAGACCCCCTCCCCGCCCCCATAGATCCACAACCGCTGGATAACAAGAAATTTGTTTATCAAGAGTTGAGTATTCAAGGCTGTCTTAAAAACTTCCTGTTCCATCTTTTTCTCTTAATCAGTGGGGGCCACAGTTTGTTCCTGTCTCAGCTCGATATCGAATACTTGGGCCTTCGCTCCCTCAAAGAAATCAGCGACGGAGACGTGGTCATCGCTAAGAATCGGAACCTGTGCCACACCAACAAAAGCCACTGGAAGGGCCTCTTCAAATCAGAAAGCCAAAAAGCCAACATAAAGGAAAATGCTGATGCTGCCACATGTGGTAAATTTGGTTTCCCCACAACGAATGCAGCCAGAATCCTTTTTGTTGTTTTGTTTTATAGTTTCTGATTACGTAATGCACAAGCCAGATTTAATTAATGAGTTTCAAAATTGGATAATTATGCAGGAAAGAGCTCTTCTTGAGATTGTCGTATGTTTGTTTTCAGCGCTGTGTGACAGGAAGTGTACCACGGACGGCTGCTGGGGGCCCGGCCCAGACATGTGCTTCTCCTGCCGTGACTACAGCCGTGATGGGAGCTGTGTTGACGCCTGCAATATCCTGGAGGGGTAAGGGAGGAATTTGGACTTTAATGCCTTTTTAAGCTCTGAAATGTGCCTTATTTTAGACAAACAAGTCTAAACATCAGATCTGTGTGCTCTACAGTTAACTCCTTCAAAGTCTATTTTCATACCAGGAGCATTTCCAGACTAGACATTAGACGTTGGGGATTTGTTATTGAATCAATTCAAAGACAATATGATCCGCGGTATTCTGAAGTTAAACCTCGAGTCGGTATAACCCAAACACTGAAATGGCACATTCCCTCACATCTGTTTATCTTTGCAGATCTCTGTCAAACATTGAATCTCGACATGCTTACAATTTAACTTGTGCCCTCAAAAAAAGGGATCACGAATTTCACTTCACATGTAACTGTTTGAAATGAGGCGTCTGTCAACTTTTGTTATTGTGTTTTTTTTTTTGCAGAGAGCCGCGGGAGACCGTCGTGAATAAAACCTGTGTGACGTGTGACCCCGAGTGTCAACGCATGAATGGGACTGCAACCTGCAATGGGCCTGTATGTTTGTCGCAGCTAAACTATTATTACAAACATTATTAGAGCTGCAACGATTAATCGATTAGTTTTCAACTATTGAAATAGTTGTCAACTATTTTGATAATCCATTATGCAGTTTGAGTATTTTTTTTTAAGAAAAAAAAGTCATAATTATCTGATTCCAGCTTCTTTAATGTGAATATGTTCTGGTTTCTTTACTCCTCTATGACAGTATACTGAATATCTTTGAGTTGTGGACGTCATCTTGGGCTTTGGGAAACACTGATTGACACTTTCTGACTTTATAGACGAAACAACTAATTGATTAATCGAGAAAATAAACAATAATAAAAATTGTTAGTCGCAGCCATAAACATTATAAAAATTAGACAACACATGATAGAACAGCTTTGTGCACATCATTTATGAATCTAAAATGTCAGCAATAAACGTCATGTCTTTGTGTTAGTCACGCTCAGAATCAAAGAGCGCCACAAATGAACAATTATGGAGCATTAAATCTGTTGCAGAAGAGTCAGCACTTCCATTTTCTCCATCAACAGCAGCCTTATTAAATAGACCATAATTCACTGTAGCCACAAGACATGTTGTGTTTGGGAGGAGGGGTGTGGCTGTTTGATCTAGTTGGCACACAGTCTGCTTTTAAACGCTCCTAATCTCGTCTTTGACTGAAAACAACAAGTCCCAGCTTCCTTTATGGAGCTGTTGAAAGTAACTCTGGGAATGTAGAGTATTGTTATTGACGAGAGAAGTAGACCGTTTGAAAGAAAGTATTTCATTGCAGCATTTGAGGGGAGACAACCCTGGTGGATAGGGTAATATGTTTAACTAATAGAAACATGAAACTTCCCCAGTTGATTACTTACATTAAGGCAATTCTTTTTTTGCATTACAAGTTTTCTGAAATTTTATATTTAAATATGCAAATAAGACATTATCTTAATATAAATGCGGTAATTTCCATACATTTCCAGAACAGAAATCTGTACATTGGATAAAGCCAGGTTAAAAAATTCTTGTTTCATTTTGTTGACATATGAGTCAAATGTTTCAACAGAGGGAATTATGGTTCTCTTTTTATCATGCCATAAATCAGAAATTACTGTCAACAGCCATAAAAAATCAATTTCCGCCATGTTATTTTGAATAAAATGTTCTATAAATCAGGCTATGAATGATATATGAACAAACCCCTCTGTAAAAACCTTCAGAAGATAGATAGGGATGAAAATAGAAGGTTTGGTGGATGTAAGAGCTACTGAAGTGGAGATTTCTGCCTCAGAGCATGAGAAAAAACACATTTTGGGAAAACGGCCTTTAAAGATATGGATTGAAAACACTACAGGTGAATAGGGTAAAAAAAAAAAAAAAAAAAAATGAACATATAGATATCACCATGAAACTTCCCCAGTTGATTATTTACATTAGGACATATATTTGTTGTATTATTATTTATTATTTTAATTTCATGTTTGAATATGTAAATGAGGCATTATCTAATGCTAACTTTGGCGAATTTAGGAGAAATCTACAGATGCAAATAGACAAAATATAGTAAAATAAACACCAAAATGTGTATTTTAGATGTTATTAGTCTGAAAGAAGACATGTAATGGAAGCAAAATAGCCCAATATCTCAAAATTTACCAATGCATGAAAAACAATATTTTTGCCTGGAGTGTCTCCAGGCAAAACTCGTTCTCTCGGAGAACAGAGTTGTACGGGCCTAAACTACACCACCAACACTTCTGGGTGGGTTTTCATTTCCAAACATTTGCATCTTTATGAGGAAGATGGACGCAGCTCGCTTTATTATTATGAGACAGTTTCCACAATATTTACTACTCCTCTCTCGAGAGTTGTAAACATCATGATTTTTTTTTTCTTTTCCTTTCAGAAGTCTGGAAACTGTACAAAGTGTGCCAACTTCCAAGACGGCCTGTTCTGTGTGGCTCGCTGTCCACAAGGCGTGCCAGCGAAGGACGACACGCTGTTGTGGAAATACGCAGACAAGATGAAAGTGTGCAAGCTGTGCCACAAAAACTGCACTCGGGGGTAAGAGCATTGTTCAGCCGACCTGGGAGCTGGCACTGCGTCTCTCTGTCGTAATGTTGAGGCAGTAACTTAATCCGAGCCAGAAGGGTCAGCTGTGGTTCTGTTAGCACAGATTGGGGAGAGAGAGGTCGGCTTCCAACATGAGGCAGTCTTTGCTGAGATTAATGATGAAATCGGACAATTTAGGAGGGATGTTGAAGACTAAGATTAAAAGAAAATAACAGAAATTTTTCATTTTTGCCATTTACTAAAACTTTTATTACGTTTGCTCTTCAAAGCATACCATCGTTTTGTAGGTTTCTGAACGCGTTTCCATTCATATTAGTTTTCCAACGGAGAGAGTTCTGCAATGCCAACACGTTCTCATCCCACCTCGTCACATACTGACATTGTCACGGCCGCCTGCGTCACTTTTCGGTCGCAGTAATTTTAATGTTGTAAATTAAACAAAAACATTTGCCTAGGTTTAGGCAACAAAACCACTTAGTTAGGTTTATGAAAAAACAACATGGTCGGGCTTAAAACTACTATGTTTGTACAGGGAAAATGTTGTGGGCACGAGGCATGAATGATCAGCTGATTGTAACGTGAAAGTGAAACGGAACGCATGGGATGCAAACAGCGGTCTCCTGGATGAAAGCCCTGTGTTTGTTGGACTCATCCACATCCCCTCCTTCCCTCCCGCCCACCCTGTGTATCTCTTTCGCGTCACCACAACCCTTTCCCTGTGAGTCTAATTTTATCTGGCTGTCTACCACGGACAGGTTTGCACTGTAGTTAACTGAAAGCCCAGTGCGTCGCATACCACCGCTAAAGGGTGCCTTGTGCAGCGGTATTGAACGCCGATGGCCGTGACAAAGTGTCGGTATTTGACGCCCTGGAAATGAGAACGGGCTGTATTGATGGACTATAAGCCGTGGTGGTGGCTGGATGGTATACTGATGGTTACTGTGGTTTAGGGACGTCCTTTAAACCACACTTGTGTGGATTAGTTGCGCAGCGGTTCAACAAGCCCACGGTTCGGTTCGTATTACGGTTTTTGGGTCACGGTTTTGGTTTTGGATCGGTTTGTTTTGCACATTAGAGAGAAGGAAAGCACAACTATTTCCAATGTGTTTGATAATAGAGTGACTGATTGATAGTAATAAATTATATTTCTATATTATATTATTTTAGACATGAAATAAGGCATACTACATAATGGTCAAGTAGGCCTATGTTCAGATAATTGCCTCTTCTATGTCTCTGGTACCTCATCAAATGATTAGCAGGCCTGTGTTTAATAGCAGTGCAATGGTTTGGTTTGTATGTCATTGAACCGTTTGTATCCCTGTGTGGATGGGCTTTTGTAACCATGTTGTAAAACTTTTTATGAAGTAAAATATGATGAAGTATTTCTCGTTTTTTTCACTAGTTTAGTGTTTGGTGACTACATCATTGTACGACATAGAACGAAACAGACCCCGATGGACCCCAGTGATTGATGCATTCAAATTATTTAGTCTTGTAGACTTGTAGCAAATTGCAGAGAACTTGGATGCTTTTGAGGGAAGAAATTAGCTTCTCATCATTTTTGCACTGATGCGATGAAATGAAAAATGTTAGGAAACATAGTGGTTTGGCAGCAGTGGTTGTTTTTTTTGATGGACACTGATTGCAGAGACTTTCCCTGATTGTTGTGGCTTCATATGGAAACAATGGACTTATGATGACTTGAATAAATTTGTGAATATGCAGCGTGAAATCAAAGTGATGGTATGCTTACATCAGATTCTTTACATTGGCTTCTTTACAGGTGCATGGGTCCTGGTCTCAGAGGCTGCCAGAGTAAAAGGTGAGTAAATCCAGCAACACTGATCACTGATGCAATAAGTGAAGTATACACTGACTTTGCCTAAGTTAGACTTTCTAATTTCATCTCTCCTTGTTTATTGAATTCGGAAATGTGCTCTGTTTTCTATCTGCGTTCTTAAATGAGCTCCCACCTGTCTTTCAGCCACTCTGGTCTTTCCATGATTGCGGCTGGTGTAGTCGGTGGGCTGCTGGCTGTTCTCGTTGCAGGCCTGTCTGTGTTTGTGTTGCTACGCCGACGCCACATCAAGAGGAAGAGAACCATGCGCAGGCTTCTCCAGGAGAGAGAGGTAAGATGAGGGGACTGAGTCACCTCGCTTGTAGGGAGACATCAAGACATCAAGATGTTGAGAGGAGTATTTTTGAGCCTGTTGATGATTATTTAGAGATACAAGTCTGCTGTATGCAGAGATAGTCCATTTTACCTGTCATCTATTGCTTGAAAGGGAAAGTGAAGGCATCAATTTCATATTCTGTTTACAGTATTGTACTGTCTACTACATTTCATTTTAAAAGATACTGTTTGCATGACAGTGTGTGAGATATTCAGTCCTTGTTTTCCAGCTGGTTGAACCTCTGACTCCAAGTGGAGAGGCACCAAACCAGGCTCTGCTGCGGATCCTGAAGGAACCCGAGTTTAAGAGAATCAAAGTGCTGGGATCAGGAGCTTTTGGTACCGTTTACAAGGTAATAACATGCTCCAGGTTTGTGTCTCAAAACACCTCGCTGTCAAAGTTCCACTCGAGCGCTGAGCTTTATTGAAGCTGGAGCTCAGGAGTACGACATGAGCCAAGTTTACATAACCAACACCCGTCAGTGTTTTCGCACATCTACATCTGTTGTCAATTTTTCAATTAAAAGACACATTTTTAACTTGCCAGATCATGCTTGAGTGACTCCACTTTCACTTACAGTGCTGTGTGTATATGCAGTGTACTTGTATTAATCTCATTGTGGGGTTTGAGGGTTAAGGTTAAAGGGTAACTTCAGTATTTTTCAACCTGACAAATGGGGACGACTATTTTTTAAATTCTTCCAGTATTGAGGGATAACGCTGTACTCCAACACAACAAACTCTGCCCGGCTAGCACTCGCATTTCCACCATGGATGTATTCCACTATTTCACTGTTGTCTCCTGGCAACGCGTCACCTCGCCAGATTTCAGAATGAGACTTCTCCTTGAGAGAGACTCTTTCCATAATGTTGTCAGACACTTACAATAACAATCAGAGGCAAGAACAAACACTTTTAGTGGCCGCAAGTGACAGTGCCAGCTTGCCCCAATATGATTACATTGCAGCCCTTCTACAGCGCTACAGCGCTAAATAATTGTTCCTATTAGTGAGAGGAACACAGAAACATGGGAAAATAGTGTCCAGGTTGAAAAATACTTAAGGTACCCTTTAAGGTTAGGTTTAGTCAGAGGTGAAATAAGTACTGACATATATAGTTGAGTGAAACTACCAATATCACACTATAAAAAATACTGCATTCATAATTTTGCTAAAGTAGAAGTACAAAAATATTAGCAGCGAAATGTACTTAAAGCATCAAAAGTAAAATGAACCCCTATTATAGTATTAAATTGTATTATTTGATTATTATTATTATTATTATTATTGATGTATTAAGGTGTAAGCAGAATTCAAATATTTTATCTGGTTTAGGTGGAGATCATTGAACTACTTTATTTAATGTAGAGTAGTTTAATTTGTGACAATGGATCAAATATTATAACTGGTCATATAATAATGATAATAAGGTGTATTTATATAGCACTTATCAAAACCTGTGTTACAAAGTGCTTTACAACAAACACATAAAACACAACAATAAGATCCAAAAAGCTTAAGGGGAAAAAGAGTTATAAACTTAAAACAATTAATTATTACACTGCACTTTATTCTCACTGTTGAGAACAACATACAGTGCAAATCAATGGTTAAGAATAAAAATAAACCTCTAAATGAAGGAGAAATGATAAGAAAGCCTTTCGATGTAGATAGATCTTCAAAAGTGATTTAAAACAAGATACTGATGTATGTTCTGTATGGAAAACACAGCGGCCAACTACATGAAGTGGATTAAAAAGTATAATATTACCCTCTGAAAATGTTGTATGACAGTAACATTAATGGAAGTACAAGTGCCTCAAAATTGTACTTAAGCACAGTACTTGAGTAAATGTACTGTTATGTTCCACCACTAGGTTTAGTGGGGACTAAGGGTCCTTGCAAATGTAGTAGAGTACAAAGTGCTTGGGGGCGGGGTAATACATACACGTCAGCATTTAATTGTACTGTAGATTTGCATGTATGCACTTGTGTTCACTTGATGATTCAGTTGTAATTAAAAGCATCCAAAATAACAAACGCGTGTCCTTACAGGGCCTGTGGGTTCCAGAGGGAGAGGATGTGAAGATCCCTGTGGCCATCAAGGTTTTGAGAGAGGCCACATCACCAAAAGCAAACAAAGAGATCTTGGACGTAGGTTTTCTGATTCATGTGGTATATTTTTTAACTCAAGTTTACTGTAATACTGAGTCAGAACTAACAGAGGCCATTCATTTATAGTGTTATTTCCTGGACTACTTCAGTAAAGTGTGTGCTACTGGTGGGAAATGACATATAAAAATGAAAAACTCTATGCACATTATTATTGCAATATTTTGACTGGAAGTCAGAAGTACCTCAATGTGTTGCACAAACTGAGTGACAATTATTGCTTCCCAGATGTCAATTTAACTGTAATGTATCCTGTAATTTATAGCACATGCATCTTAATTTGAAACTAATGACTACTTATTTTCCTTGTAATGGAGAATGGGTCATGCTTCTGTAGGAAATGGGATTAATTCATTGGAGGGCTGTGCGTGGGCGTTGGTTTGTAATCCAAGGCTGAGGTGTTCTGGAAAGGAATGCAGTCCTGTAGCCGCGCTGAGGACGCAGCTTGTTCAAAACGCATTATGCAAACGGCTGAGTGTGCATCTTGAGATCCTGTGATTTTGCGGTTGCTCAGTCACTGCACATCTGGAAGTTGTGGTGGACATACACGTCCTCTGAACTTCATGACTTAAGGGCAGAGGCTTGTTTTTAAATGTGCTTTGAAGCCTCTTCTTCCTCATCAGGCTGTCAAAATTACAGAGCTCGCAACAATCAAATGGTTATTTGCTGAACAGTGTTGATACTGTAATAGTCATACAGAGAATATTTGGGGTACAATTAATGTACTCACGACAGGAAATCTGCTAAATAAGGCTCAGTTTGAAGTGCTGTTTGCACAGGTCTCTTGTAGGAGGCCTGTTGTTGGTGGCCAGTGTGGATTATCCCCATGGTTTTTCTTTAATTCGCTTTTCTGTTATGACGAGTTTCCACTCTGCTGAGCCACATACAATATGCTTCGCTGGGTATGACTGCTGCTAAGAAACTTATCACCAAACACTGGATATTTCCACAAATGTCGTGTTTCTAAAGCTATCAGCTTTCAGGTTAAATATAGACTTTTTGCCAATATTAGTTCAGTGGAAGATGGAAAGGGCTGTGAGACATTTTTCTCAAACAGACAGGATTACATTTTTTTGTCTTTGCACCTTTAATCCATCAATGTGAACGCCAGTTATCTCCTTTTGCGCATGCACTGGATAAGATAAGGTAGACAGACTTATTTACTTACTTACTCACTTACTTACTTACTCACTCACTCTTACTCAGTTACTGACTCAGTTACTTACTTAATTATTTACTCAGTTACTTACTCACTTACTTACTTACTTGCTTACTTACTTACTTTATTAATCCCAGCAGGAACTTTCACTGTTACAGCAGCTTAGCAAAAAAGACAAAAATACTGTACCAATACTTATCAATACAATAACTCCCTTACTTACTCACTCACTTACTTACTCACTTATTAACTCACTCACTTACTTACTTACTTACTTACTAACTCACTCACTTACTTACTTACTTACTTTCTTACTTAATTACTCACTCACTTACTTACTTACTCGCTTATGCACTCACTTACGTACTTACTTATTCACTTACTCACTCACTTAATTACTTACTTACTCACTCACTTACGTACTTACTTACTTACTCACTTACTCACTCACTTAATTACTTACTCACTCACTTATTTACCTACTTACTCACTTTATTTGTCCCAGGGGGAAATTTCACTGTTACAGCAGCAAAAAAGTCAAAAATACCAATACTTATCAATACAATAACTTGGCAATAGACAAAATTTTGCAATATACAATAATTGTCGACAATAGTTTAAATAAATGAGAGGATTTTTACTGTACAGACAGTATGTGTGTAATGCTGTGAGGTGAAGTGCAGGTAGTGCAAATATAAATGTTAAATGAAATTAGTACAGTTATGGGTCAGATCATTTAAAGGGGGGTGAAAAGCTGTATGAGTCCAGGGTGAGAACGTTTGTTTTAGTCTTTAGTCAAGGGGGTTGTTTTGTTGATGTATCACCTGACTGGCCCCAAATAATATAAAACACTGAATGACAAAAAGAAATGTGTGTATCTACATGCGCCCTACAGGAGGCTTATGTGATGGCCAGTGTGGAACACCCTCATGTGTGTCGTCTGCTTGGCATCTGCCTGACCTCCACTGTGCAGCTCGTCACCCAGCTGATGCCTTACGGCTGCCTGCTGGACTACGTCAAAGAGAACAAAGACAATATCGGCTCCCAGTACCTGCTCAACTGGTGTGTGCAGATAGCCAAGGTAAGAGAAACACCTCACAAAGGCATCAAGTTACATGGTAGGGTCTGTTCAATAGGGACTGCGCTTTACTTGCATTAACAATACAGTTAATCTCATGCCTATATGGGGTTTTTTTTACTCGTACAGGGCAGATGATAAAAACAAAATCACCTGTGCATTTCTACAGAGCAAGTAAAGTTGTTTTGTTGATACAACTGCTAGAAAGAACAGTACATGCTGCCTTTAACTGTTGAATGATATGACTTAATAGGTGATGATGACAACTCTATCATGAAAGCACTTTTAGATCGTGTCTGATCAAGCAATGTTTCCATGCCATATCAGACAGCTTGTGAAAAAGAGCACTGCGCTTATGTAATGACTTGTACTTCATCGTTTGTTTGACAAAAGGGTATGAACTACCTGGAGGAGCGCCACTTGGTGCACTGCGACTTGGCAGCGAGAAACGTCCTGGTGAAGACTCCTCAACATGTCAAGATCACCGACTTTGGTCTGGCTAAACTCCTCAACGCAGATGAGAAAGAGTACCACGCAGATGGTGGAAAGGTTGGTTGGAGATTAAATTGTAGCATCTGTCTGTCACGAGTATTTCAAAAAGATTAAAATACATTTAAAAGAAAGTTTTTCTGCCCTACAACTTAGATTTATTTTTCAGTTTTATAGTCATCGATTGTTGTACTAAAAAAGGCGTAAGAGCAACAATATTTGTACATTTATAGCCTATTAATGACTTCCTGTAGATGAATGTGTTTTGCTCCGTGGCATGAAAGATGGTATTTTTGCATTTGTAGTTTTGCTCTAGATTGTATCTTATGTAAGTGAGTATAAATAGTTCTGTCAGAGAGAAAAGAAATTACAAATCAGATAAGTTCTTTCTCTTATTAATGTTTCTTTGTGCAACTGAAAGCACTATTTTCTGAGGAAAATGTGTGTGTGTAGTGCTTGTGTTAACTGGCAATGACAGGATGACCTATACACTTCTTTCTGTAATACCCAATGATGTAACAGTTTTCCCATAAAATGATAATTTCCAAAACTTTGTATTAAATTCCATTAATATGGTAGAATATCCTATATATTGCTGTATTATCTTATTATGTTATCAGAACTACATTACATCTGTGGTTTATTATTTTATTTCCAAACTGATGATATAATCATTTTGACTCATCGTGTACGACAATGTTCAGTTTCGTTCCAGACATTGTATTGCTCTTCCTCAACAGAGGAGCAGATGTCCAGTTCTTAGAAATTCATCTGGTCAAAGCTGGACTGGATCTCAAACATATACGCCTGCTACTGTTGGCATTTCCTTCATTTGTTGTAGTTCGATGCTATTCGCTATTCTGAGAAGCATTGTTAATTAAATTTTAACAGACAGGGAAGCCTTTTGTTACAGTAACAGTAATTCATTTAGTATGGGACTTCCTTATGCAGGAAACCATCCCAGAAATATTTTTAAAGCTTTTTTGTGACACAAACTGTAACAAAAACAACATTAATACAATTTAAATCTATGCTAAATGTTAGCATTTTCAGTAACTTTGGGATAAAATATGGATTTTTTTTTAGGTGTGACTATTGCAATTCTGCACCACTAGGTGACAGTGCAGTTACGTTATATACTGTATGTGGTAAAGTTAGAGAAATGGATTTCAATTTAACAAAGTGTACTTTGAGTAAAGAAGCCAAATTTGACTTGATGTTATTAGGATACAAATTAAGTTATTTCTCCTTTTTAATAGGCTATTACAGACATTGCTGTTGAGAGTCCATTGCTGCTGCTTACAGCTGAGTCTCAATGAGCTAATTAACCTTCTCTTCACCCCCCTTTAAAAAAACACCCTCCTGCAAACACAAAAATGTACAGCATAACCTTGCCAGCAAAAAATATCTGTGCTGTATTCATTAAAAGACTGCATGCTTTTGCAGGAAACTATCTTCTATGTTAGTGGTCCAGTCAAGCTTATTGTCCAGATGTACTCAAAGGAAAAATATGGTGGTGCATTTGTACCAAATTAAGTGTAAATCTACATGTATATTGCATTTTTGGACAATATTTGTAGATTATTACATTACTACTATTTTGTTCCGCAGGTACCAATAAAATGGATGGCTCTTGAATCTATCCTGAGCAGAACGTACACACACCAGAGTGACGTATGGAGTTACGGTAAGTCTTGTGCTTTATGTTGTGAATACCTTTAACCCAGCGAGGCTTGAACCCAGCGAGGCTTGAACACTGCTTGCGATGCAGCCTGAGATTGGATCCTTGTGTAACTTCCGATATGTAAAACAGCTGGGCTTCTGTACTCCTGAGTTTTGGTGACAGTCATTGATTCATTGTTTTAACAGCGAGTGGGGCGAAGAGAGGAAAGGCAGTTTTGAAGCTTCAGATGGGATGTTGTTTTTGGATCTTTTAAAACGCAAAACGAGAAGGGAGAACATCTTGCTTGCATCTGCGATTTTTAGGACACAGGTAGCACACACCTACACACCAGCAGTCACGGATGGACAATATCACGTCAGAAGAGATTGTTGCCACAACCCACATAAACAGTTCAGTTCAGTACACACATACAGCTTTGTTGTGTGGGCCTGCTCCAAACCTTCTTCTCCCGAGGGTTTTGATCATGCCTTCCGCTCAATATGGCAAAAGCATCAGCAGACCCTGGCAGAAGTGACAGGCTTCCTTTCCTCCTTTTCCCTCCTTCAGTTCCTCCAACACAGAGATGCATCCTGCTGACTCCCACTCCTGCAGGCTGAGCCAATTTGTCAACATAGCTATTTTGATACTGTGTGATATTTGGGAAGCTTACATCCTGTCACTCTCATTTCCTGTCTTTTATTGGGAGCAAAACAAATTGAATGACAGCTGAGCAGACTGACATTACACCAACTGTCCTCCTTTCTGTAGGAGTAACCGTTTGGGAGCTGATGACATTCGGGACCAAACCGTATGATGGGATTCCAGCCAGTGAAATAGCCGGGGTCCTGGAGAAAGGGGAGCGATTGCCTCAACCACCAATCTGTACCATAGATGTCTACATGATCATGGTGAAATGTAAGCTTGGTGGGCCGTGGTTGAAACATTCTGCTTTTCTGAAGTGTGTTAACATACATTTTTTCCTTTTGAATTTGCTGTTGCAGCTGAGTTCTGATCATTTCCCCACAGACTTTTTAAGTTTCATCTTATCTTCTTGTCTCATGATGATGTGTCTGTGCAGGCTGGATGATTGATGCAGATAGCCGACCTCGTTTCCGGGAATTAATAGCTGAGTTTACAAAAATGGCTCGGGATCCTCCTCGATATCTGGTCATTCAGGTATGGTTGTACCTCAGATCTTAAAGGGGACCTATTATGCTTTTGTACTTTTTTCCTTTCCTTTAGTTTGTTATATAGTTTGTTGTGCATGTAAAAGGTCTGTGAAGTTACAAAGCCCAAAGTCCACGCCAAAGGGAGTTACTCTCCCCCACAGAAACACTGCTCCTGAACTTGAAACACCTTGCTTGAAGTCCCGCCTTTTCTTCTGTAATGTGGTGATGTCACCAAGTAACACATTTGCATAATACCCGCCTAGCAGCTAGTTTGGCACACCCTCAACCAAAGCTAGTTAGAGCAGAGCTGAAGTGTAGTCCAAAGGGTTTGGTTGACCAATCACAACAGAATGGGCCAGCTGAAGCTGACGGTATGAGAAAAATTTAATATTTTTTTGAACATTAAAGCATGTAAACATGTTCTAGTAGAAATAAAAATACAAGTATGAACCTGAAAATAAGCATAATATGTCCTCTTTAAATCTCTCTATTTGGCGATGAATCGTAGTAAGCTATTAGACACACCAAGCTGACGAGACGTACATTTTATTTCTATTCCAGGGCGATGACCGCATGCACCTGCCGAGTCCACAAGACCCTAAATTGTACCGCAACCTGATCAGCGTGGAGGGCATGGAGGACGCCGTGGACGCGGACGAGTACCTGGTGCCACAACATGGCTTCTTCAGCAGTCCGAGCACCTCTGTCACCCCACTGCTTCACTCCACGGTAAGCTGCTTCATATATATAAAAAAAAAAAAGCAATCAAAGGTTTTGGATGGTCGGGTTTCCACCAAAGTTTCTGGGACCTTTAGTCCCTGGAACTACTTTTCAAGGAACTAAAAGGTTCCTTCAGCCCACTGCATTTCCACCACAGACCTGCGAAGATTAGGCAAATTAGTTTGCTGACGTATGAAAAAGCAACATGACATGGACGAGGGCTGCTGGTGGTCACAGCGGTAAACACACTCTGCAGCCTGCAGTTCAGTGTGCCGGGCTGTTTCATATAAAAAACACGGTGGAAAACAATAAACCTTAGTTTTTGTCTCTCTGCGATGATCTGTCTCAAGTGACATTTGTGTGACATACTGCGGCTCAGATTTGGGTAAAGCTAAGAAAATGTTGCACCCTGCATGGCACAAAAAAAGAACTTAAATGTGATTTATCCAATACCACTGCTGATATTTCAGAAAAACTTTGAGAGGTGAATCATTTCTGCTTTGCGGTCATGCGGCATTTAAAATAGAAAACGAATGCTATAATTTAAAGAAAACATTTCAAACTTTAAAAAGACAGAACTGGCAAACCACTATTCCCATTTTGATGAAAGTTCAAGGCATGAAGCACAGTTTTTTGGTCATATAATTATTGTGGGCAAACGGTCGTACACTGACCAGAAAAATAATTTATTAACACAACTGGCCTCTGATTAACTCATGGTGAAGACTGACTTACTGTCTGTGTCTGTAGAACTTCCACAAGGTGGCGTAGTTTTTTTGATTGTCCACCTATAATAAACCTACAACTACAAAGAAAAAATTCAATGAAAGAAAGTGTTAGATAATGTAGAAAGAGAATGGTCCATTTCTGAACTATACACTCACTATACAGGTTGGAAAATACTGGGCTGCATTTAAACTATAGCAGCTGTTGACCACATTTACTTCTAATCATTTAAAGGTTTTACACAAATCTGAGATCCAGAGCCAGAATATAGTCACTATATTTTATGCAGTGAACTTTCAGCCAATAAAGAGTCGACTGAAAAAAAAGGTGAATCTGTACATGTAATGAGACACAGATACCTTTTACTACAGACACACACGGCAGACTCGCTCACATTTACCTTCTCTATCCAAACAGTGAGAGAGGAATACCAGCTGCTTTGGACGAAGGGTCAAATTTCCCAGAAACGGCAGCATTAATTGATTTAAGAAACTGCACCGCATGCACCAGCGGCGCACGCTTTAACAACACGCAGTCAACTCTTTGAAAATGTAATTGTGCTATTTCAACTGTGTTTTGGGAAATGGGATTTCTGCATAAATCATTACCCTGTGAGTCAGAATGGAAATAAACGCAGAGTCATTTTTCAGCTTGTTGAAAGCAATTTAGCAGAAACGCTGGCGGTTAAACTGAATCCAGGTTGATCGAACAGCGAGGACAGATGAACTAATCGTCTCAACTTGAATCTCATCCCATCTTATTTTCTTTACACTGGCTTCCCATGAAGTTCTGGACTCACTTTAAGGTTTTAGTTTTACTGCATGGTCAGGCGCTGGAGTACATATCTGACCTGCTCCGTCCTGATATCACCAGTAGGTCACCTAGGTCCTCTGACCAGGGCTTACTGGTTGTCCCTCGAACTCAACTAAAAACTAAAGGTGACCGTGCCTTTGTGGTGGCGGCTCCGACACTGTGGAATGCTCTTCCTCTAGACATTCAATCTGTGCTCTTGGAATAAGTGAGTCTTTAGTTGGCCTTTGTGTCACCTTGTGCTGTCTGGTGTTGTAAATTAGTGTTTTTAACATCTATTTTATTGAGTGTTTTTACTGTTTTATGGTGTCATTTTTTTTCTTTTGAAGCACTTTGTGAATCGTGTTCTATGAAAGGTGCTATACTAAATAAACTTATTATTATTATTATTATTATTATTATTATTATTATTATTATTGGGGCTTTCAAAGTTAACATGATAACATCGTTTTAACACCACTAATTTCTTTAACGCATTAACGCAATTTGTGATTTCAAATTAACCTCTTAAAAATCCGACGGGCCACCGATTTTTCAGAGGTTGTAGCAGACTGGGTTTTTGAGCTAGAGTGAAGATACTGGCGTCATATTAAATCATAAAGCCTAAGGAATCCATTGGCATGAACTCTATCATACTAGCTTGTCATGAAGGAGGTTAAATAATTCTCCAAACTGCCATGGCCATTTTCAAAAGGGTCCCTTGACCTCTGACCTCAAGATATGTGAATGAAAATGGGTTCTATGGGTACCCACGAGTCTCCCCTTCACAGACATGCCCACTTTATGATAATCTCATGCAGCTTGAAGCAAGTCATAGTCAAGTCAGCACACTGACACACTGACAGCTGTTGTTGCCTTTTGGGCTTGAGTTTGCCATGTTATGATTTGAGCATATTTTTATGCTAAATGCAGTTCCTGTGAGGGTTTCTGCACAATATTTGTCATTGTTTTGTGTTGTTAATTGATTTCCAATCATAAATATATACATACATTTGCATAAAGCAAGCATATTTGTCCACTCCCATGTTGATAAGAGTATCAAATACTTGACAAATCTCCCTTTAAGGTACATTTTGAACAGATAAAAAATGTGATTCATTTCCGACAATCATGCGATTAATCATTGATTGACAGCCCTAGTTATTATTAATCTAAGTGTCTGGTTGTACTTTGTCTGAACCCTGCTCACCCCAGCTGCCCTCATTCTGTTTAACTGTCACCAGTGGGACTATTTCTCCACTTCTTGACCCCTGCCCACTCGTCCTCATCATCATCCCCTCTCCCACGTTTCCTCCCAGGTGCCCTTTGATTGATGAGAACTCCTCTACCTCAGGTTCAGTGAAGGCCATGCGTAGGTCTGGCTCTTGTACCTGGGAACATTGCCGGCCTCTGACAGCCTGGTTAGCCCATACAAGCTTTAAAGTATGATTACCTTTGCAGGCAACTTTTTAAGATCTTTGTCCAATAAAAACTCAGCATAAGCCTGCTTTTGTAATATCACTGTTGGGGCATGGCCCATTATGGGACCAGAGTTTTTTTTCAGCGTGTTTAATTTCCTTTTCTTGTTGAAAATAATTGCATTGCCACAGCTGTCACTCTGCTCTCTTTATTCGCTCGGTTTCCGTGGTTTTAACACCGTTCACAGTCCTTTGACTCGAGAATATGACAGACATAACAAAGCTTGTCAGATTGCCTGAATGAATATGAATCTGCTTGCTCGACTTTTTTTTTTTTTTCGATCCTCATCAGCTTGTACTGAGACGACAGCTATAGTTCCTCGGGTGCCATAAAAACACATTACTGTTCTATCGCTATTCAAAGGGAACTTATTTTCCCCTGAGAGGCTTTAAAATAAACCACAGTGACTGAAAGAAACACACACTTCAAAAAAACTAAATAAAAGAAGGAAGTCAGAATCAAATACTACCGAAGTAAAAGACAACAGAAATAAATGGGTTTGCCTAAATAAATATAGCACCGCTGACCATCTTGCATTGCACTGAATATGCCCATTTAGTTACACTTTAAACCATTCTTCTCTTAATGTCTGCTTTATGGATTACAGAGGGATATTCAAATGTGTTATTGATCTATAAAACACAATTTCCTGCTCTGCATTCGATGTGGTGTCATCATGAGACATTAACTCTTGTTTATATTGTCTGTTTTGCAGAGCCTCAACAGTAGCATTGGAACGTGCCACAGCAGAAATGGCTTATTGGTAAGAGAAAATCAATCCTTTAAATTGCACCTGAAGAAAATTACTTTCCTCTTTGTATTGAATTATTTCTATTATGTGCCACAGCTCTAAAAAACCCTCTGTCCTCTGTTGCAGAATGGATTCCCGAGCAGAGACGGAAGCATCGTTCTCCGATATATTCCCGACCCCACGGACAAACTTTTAGACGACGCCTTCCTGCCATCTCCAGGCAAGTAGCCTTCAAAACCCCTCAGTGGCAACACTTTTTTATGTCACTCAAATGAATCTCAGTAGAGCTCTCTCCTTGCCCCTCTGTTTGATTCAGTGAGAAAGAGGGGCATCTAGTGGACAAAAAGCGTATTGCTGACTGTACTTATTGCACTGCTGCCACAGCTGAACAGCATATGGCATTTATTTCATCATTTGGGCAATGGTGGCCTAAAGGTTAGAGAAGAGAGCTTGTGACAGGTCGTCGGTTCAATCCCCCGAACCGGCAGGATAAATCTGAGTGGGGAAAGTGAAAAAAGCAGCACTTGCCCCTTCCCTCATTACCACCACTGAGGTGCCCTTGAGCAAGGCCCTTGGCACCAACCTTTTTAGTTCACACAAACTTCTAAATTGATTTTAATACTTTAAAAACATAGCTTATAATTGACAGCAAATAACTCCCTTGAATGCACCATTGGGAAAGATTTAATCAGAACAGCTGCTCCTCACAACTGTATTGCCACTTGATGATGATGTAACTTTGATTTAAAAAAGTAAAGCAAATGAAATGCTCACTTTGATGGGATGGTTGTCTAAAGCAGTCATTCCCAAAGACTGGGTCACGAAGAAATGAAAAGAACCTAACTGCCTGTTAACTCATTTATAAAGTCTATTTTTTCAATAACACATGCATAAAGCAAAGTTATGATTTATCAAACGTATATTTCTTCGAAATGGCTTCTTTACCTTTTCATGATAAGATAAGGTGATGCAGAAATGGCAGTAAAAATGGTCAGGAACGCACAAATTCGCTCATCTCATGTTGTGAATTGGGTCTCGATGGTTTCTCATTTTTAAAAAGTGAATCCCCAGAAAAAAAAGTTTGGGAAACTCAGGTCTAAAGCAAGTTTCAAGTCTGTAAGATTTTCACCACATGCTGCAATTAAATTGGTACTCTACTGTTTTAGCATTGCCCTTCCATAAAGTTGGGGGATTTGCCAGAGACAGATTTATAAAAGATTTCTCAAAATCGATGCATCCAAGAGGCCAAGATGTCCTGAATTTTAGGCCTTAGTAAGGATGAAGCTCCACAAACACTGGATCCTACATTTCCCATAATGTGTCTTGATAGAACTTTGTATACATCCCCTTCTTTCAAACTCCATGCCCCCAGTTTGCAACGCAGAATACATTATATAAATGTTTTGACAGACCGAGTAGTACAATTAATAAACGGATCTTTATGTGGAAAATGAGTGGAATGGCTCTTTAACTCCAAACAGTGGCTGCCTGGAATGTGGGAAGTCAATCTGCAAACTCGGGGGTTTGATGATGATCAGCAGTGCAGTGATTTGCAGTTAATGGGCTGAAACCTGACACCATTATGTTCTCTTCAGTTTTATAAATGAGTTTCTACTGAGGCTGTGTATACACTTAATGAGAAACTAGCTAGGTTCCTCACTAATGTCAGTGTCTTTCTTACAGACTACATGAACCAGAATGGAGTCTCAGACATGATGAATCCCATTTACCAGCAACCGGGTCCGCCTCGTACCATCCTCCACACCATCTCCTCAGACGACACAGAGACGGAGTACCTGAACTGTTTTAAAAATGGGACAAACGGACCCGAGTACCTCAACGAGGTCCCGTCCCCCGCCATCCTCCCGCTCACCTCCAACGGCACGGTTCACAGCATTCAGAAATACCAGCCGCAGAACAGCATAGACAACCCCGATTACCAACAAGACTTCACTCCCACCTTCAAGACCCACGCCAACGGACACATCCCAGCGGCGGAGAACGTAGAGTACCTGGGCCCAGACTGAGGACTTAATGGATACAGACAATAAATATGAGACTGTTTCCCGTTCCATTAAGAAGGGGCATTGATGTCTTGATGGCTGAGAAGGCATCGCTAAGTGGTACCATCAATTATCATATATGTCTTACGGAGTCAAGTGACACTTCGTGCAAGCTTTCCGTGTTGTTTGCATGCAGTCCGACTTGTCACTCAAAAAAAACCCTCTCATTCCAAAGAGTTTTTTTTTTTTTTTTTTTTTTATCACTAAATGACTTTTTCTTGATGAAAGCTGGACGAAAGCTGCGTGACTCAGTTGACCTGAGAGGTGCTGGACCAGCTGTGCTCTGTCCATGCGTTGTAACCCCTGTCAGAAAGCTAAAAATCTCTCTAAAGGTTGTGGACAAAATGCTGTATGTGATCCAAATGTGTCAGTGGAGGACTGCTGGGAAAACAAATCGAAACAACTCCATTAAAAAAATACGTAAATGCCTCCATTTTTTAGGAAGCAGAAGCTCTACTGCAAAGAACAGGAATCGGCAGCTCAACCCAAAACACAAGCCAAGGTACATGTGTTATAGAATCACAAGTTAGATACACAATCAGTCAACGGTATGTTGGAATTTAAAGGGTTGACGACACACAGTGGTGCTCTCACTTTGACGCTGAAGGCTTAGGACATTTCTGCGCGGGGAAGTCAAGACAATTAAAGGGAGTTTTTAAGAGTAAAATGCTGGCTCGACTGTTGAGGTTCCTCGGAGGCCTGACGACGCTCATCCTGAAGGATGAGTCAACGAGGACACTAAATGTTGCGATTGTACAGAATGTAAAGGGGAATACTGGTGAAATGTATTGTTTGAATATGTTACTTTTATGCTCTAAGACAGATCTGTATGTATTATAAACTGGTTGCTGTCTCTCTTAGATTGAAACAAGAGAGTTCCCCCCGTGTCCCCTGATGTGTGATATCACACTAGCTATGTAGAGAATGTAATGGTAAATATAGCAAATGTGCTTGCGGTCATATTCACACTCTGAGTTTTGCGGTGGAAAACCTGCAACACTCTTGTAGCATGATGCATATTGTGTGGACCCACAAAGCTGTCTAAACTCTAAGCTAGTTTGTGCAACCAGGAAGTATTTTCTGGCCCTTTTACTGATTATTTCCCACCGTTCTAGTATTTTTTGTAGCAGATTATCAAGTTTTAACTGATACGAAAACATAACAAGGACAAACTATCCATTCCATCCATTATCCATAACTGCTTATCCTATACACTACTAACACAGGGCTGACACATATAGACAGACAACCATTCACGTTCACATTCACACCTACGGGCAATTTAGAGTCAACAATTAACCTGACCTGAATGTCTTTGGACTGTGGGAGGAAACCGGAGAACCCGGAGAACCTGCAAGCTAGGACAAACTAAAAAGAATTATTTTTTTTAATTTATTTTTTTCAAACACAAAAAGTGTCTTAGGTCATGTGAGTAACTTTTTAGATTAGAAGTAGCGTTTCCCTGTAAACACAAGTTGTTTAATACACTATTTGAATGGCTCAAGTCAGGAACAAAATATGTTTCTGATGTTCGTGGTCTAATGTATCTATATTATTACCTTTCCTTGTCTCATTTTTTTTTTTTTTTTACAAAAGTGTAGACAGTTGAATCTGCTCTGAGCTTTAAAGTCTTGTAGTCTCGCAAGAGCATTAAACTTTGCAAATATTATTCCTAGTTTTAAAGGAATATTCTATTGTAGCAACCTGAAAGCCTACTTTTGCAGATTTTACACAGGTACATGTACAGAAAACCGTGATTATACTGTAATATACCCTAAAATAGTCACCTATAATTTATACCCAGTACACTGTTTTGTCACATCATACGTGAATATGCACTTATTCCTGAATTGTGATTATTTCATTCAAAAGTGAACATGAATAAATCTTTTTTTTCTATGGAAATACAGTTTGTTTGTTCCCACCCTCCCCCCCACAGCTTTAACAAAGGAGAAGGAGGACTTGGAGCCCAATGATTTACTTATCTACTCAGTCATTTTATCTGGATGCCTGCAGAACTTCAAGTAACACTTTGATCAAATGCATTTAACAGATAATCAGCTGAATGAGAGCAGCGTCAACCCGTCAATGTGAGCCTTTAACCGCACTGATGTGACTTGAAACCATCACTGATAAAAGGAGCTTGATTGAGCACAGGGGACTAAACTCCATTGAACACGCAGAATAAAACAATGGCTTTTTATCTTTTGATAGATCAAAGGTGATATTTGTTGTAGACGTATTCTCCTACATCTGCCCTTACATTGCTAATAGTTTAACACCTAACTTAAGAGTTTAACTTCTATTTAATGGGCCTGTTGTAAACTGAGTAATTAATTTAAATGAACAATGGTTTTCTTAAACACCAGGGCAAGATATGGTGCCTTATGCTGTGTTCAAGACATAAAAAAAATCAAAGTGTAATTAAAATGTTGACCTGAGGGGAAATTATTACATTAAACACTCCAGTTAAAACGAGCTGCAAGCTCAATGAACTGCCAACATAGCAGATTTTCACCACTTTAAAACTTTAGAGTTAAAGATGATTAAATTTGGTATGGGGTTAGAATTGGGCATATTTAGTTTGCAGGTTTTAGAGACGTTTGAGTTTAGGTTGCAAACTATTTAAGCATTAGGGAATAGATGTTAAAGTCTGAAAGGTTATAAACTATAACATTTAGGTTAAATATTCCTAAATTTAGATCTAACGCACCTGAAAACTTGGTTTCAAACCTCAAGTTGTTACTAAATAAGCAACAATCAAAGTTAGGGGGAAAAATAAAATAAAAGTTACCATTACTGACAATTTAACACAAAGAATTGTCAGCTAATCTGCTTCAATAGGACTGTTTGGGTGATTTAATCAGATTTGATTGACAATTTCCCTCAACGAGAAACAAATCATTAACAATAACAGAGACCAGGAGGATGAGTTCACATGAAAAAATGCACACATCAATCGTTAGTAGCCTTCTTGTTTGACCCTTGTGGATACAGTATTTCTCTATTATTATTATTATTATTATTAAATGAATCAAATACATGCTTCTCCTTATATCTCTCTTATTAGTAATGAATCATGTCATGTATTTCGATAAAGATTCTGCATAAAAACAATTCCACAATAGGTGTAACAAAACCAGAATTGTTCTAACTTTGGTGTTTAATAGTAAAACAGTTTAACATGGTGTAAAGGATTTAACATGGAGGTGCTCACAGCTAGTTTTCCCATTATAGCAAGAAAGTGAGGAAGTTCACAGTCATAACGCCAGAGCCAGTGCAATAAACTTAAATCATTAAAGATCATACAATATGCCGACTATGGACAATAACCTCATACAAACACACTTCAAAACACCCGAACTATGCCTTTAAATACAGTCAGGCATGTAGTGCATCATTGGGAAAATCCTAGTGGTCTCCTATTTACCGTACTCATAAGCACACACTTTGCATTCTTGAGGCAATTTGCATTTTTACTTGGGAAATCTTCAAACCTCAATGTCACTGATACAGTACATGTCAATGATACATAGCGATATGTAAGCATTATGGGTTTTACATTACATGGAATTACCCATTTACTGTAAATATAATTTATAGTATTTTGTTACCATGAATCCAGAATGATATATTTGTTAGTTTCTCAATCAAGTTGAATGTATGCTTGGTTTAATATCACTCTACAGCCATAATTTGTTAATTTTTTATATCTTCTTAATTCGACTATCTTTCCACACTGAAATGATCCTGTGGTCTACTGCAGTGGACATGCTGTAAAATTAAAATTAAAAATAAAAAAGTCTAAATCGTAAGATTTTCTTTTAAACCTAAATAGGATTTCATGTTTTTTTCTGTCTATAATATTTATTTTCATCTTGTCTGCTTCCTGAAAATATTATAGATTGTTTCTCTTAATTCGATTTAAAGTTTCTGGCTTTTTAGTCCCTATTTTCTAATGTTAATATCTTAATGTCAGACATT
>CAKAOI010047256.1:0-25729 GCA_916701655.1 Sebastiscus albofasciatus
CATTTAATGACAACTATTTCAGCTTCATATTTTTGCTGTTTTTTTTTTTGTTTTTTTTACCAATTCTAACCTTTAAGACACGTAGTTGTTCATTAATCAACATCTTCCTCATAGCAGACCTCGCTAGTGTGGATCAGTATTTTCATTATAAGGCCCCTCACAGCCATTATGCACAGAATCTTTTCGGTTCCAAACTGAGCTGTAAATTTTGAGAGAACCTGACACCCCTGCCCGAGGGTTACAGCAGAATGCTAACGAGGCCACAGCGACATTTCCATCACCATACAGTCAGTCGCACCATACATCAGCTCGGCGCTGAGCATCTCCCAGCGACGCACGGACTCAGTGACAATTTCAGACGTAACACTTTATTAGTATCCCCCCCCATATCCGCGGTGTAATGAATGAGGCCATTTAAACAGGATTTACGATATCTTTAAAACTTGATTGCTTAGAATTTGAGAATTATTCATAAGACTAAAGCATCATTTGTCATACGGCGAGTGCTGTTTTGCCGGGAACAAATGGTTTTGTTGTAGTTTTTCAAATGAACTCCTTTTCATCCACTCTTCAAATAAGCCGTTTGTATGCATATATGTCGGCACAACGGGTGTAATTAAAGGGAATGAGGCTCAGGTGACAACTCACAATCAAGTTTTCTTCATAATGCATCGCGCCACCGCCGAGCTAAAGTAACAGATATGGATGCAAATGATTGAGAATACACACACGTATTGTGTTACGCTGCAACTCCTGCTGAAACAAAGAGCGCAGTGTCCGTACACAGGCATGGCCGCGATTTCTGAGGTGTTGAAGGGAATCCTGTACATGTCAGATTTTAGTTTGTTTAAAGGTAACCTCTGTTGAACTTCTTCTCTTATTGAACAATACACTTAGGGAATCATATTATCTCCCCTTGAGTTACATTTAAATATTTCCACCATGAGCGAGCAAGAGGCTTCCTCGCCTTGTTACAAAGATTATTGTGCTCACTTCCTGAGGCAGTGTGACCATGCTTTGTGTGCGATGCCCAGATCATCTCATAATTACACAAGGATCCTGAGGCAGAGGGTGGGGACCCAAGTGAAGGACCAGTCATGTACACACACACACACACACACACACACACAGAGCTATAGCTCGGAGGCATGGCTTACTATTGCCACGGCCGAGAATGAGGCCTCTCAGGATAGATTTACACGCAAATAAAACCGGTCTTATCTTGGCCCACATGTGAACGGGAACTGATTACACGGTCTACATTTCAATGCTCAGATTAAATGGAGTCAATTTCCTATGGCCTATTTAAACCAATTCCAACCTGCAAACACAATGAAGCCAATTCGGATATTACTCCACTAAGACTTCCAACAAGTTCGACTGTCCACTGAGAAACTGTTTAGAAACAGTTTTGGAGGGTTAAAGATGTCACTGGTGCAGTTGAATAACTTTACACTTGTGTAGCTCCAAGCCAAAATGAAGATGTTTTTGTTGACTTGGTCAAGTTAATTAATTAAGAACGCATTAACGCGAATCCGTTTTAACGCCACTGATCTCTTCAACGCATTAAAGCAATCGATCTTTCGGAAGTTGTACTGGGCCCAGTTTTTAAGTTGAAGTGAAGATACTGGCATCATATGAAACTAGGAAACCTAAAGAATGGTATGCAATGTCATACTGGCTTGTCGGGAAAGAGGATAAATGACGCTCCAAACTTGTGCAAAATTTTGGCGAGAAAAAACTGGCATGGCAATTTTCAAAGGGGTCCGTTGACCTCTGACCTCTAGATATGTTATTGAAAATGGGTTCTATGGGTACCCACGAGTCTCCCCTTCACAGACATGCTCCCTTTATTATTAATATTTATCAAGTCAGCACACTGACACACTGACATCTGTTGTTGCCTGTTGGGCTGCAGTTTGCCATGTGCATATTTGCATATTGTCTGCATTGTTTGCATATTGTTTATGCTAAATACAGTACTTGTGAGGGTTTCTGGACAATATTCGTCATTGTTTGTGTTGGTGATTGATTTCCAATAATAAATAAATACACACATTATTATAAAGCAAGCATATTTGAGTATTGAATACAGATAAAAAGTGAGATGAATTGCCATTAACTATGGACAATCATGTGATTAATCGCGATTAAATATTTGAATCGATTGAAAGCGCTAGTATCAAGACGAGGTTTAATGTCTTCCTTACAGGGATACTTTTCCAATTTCCAACGAGCTTGGTATCATTACAATGTGGGAAGTTTCTGCTAATGTCCACCGGATGACGTGGAATAGACATGGAAGAAAGCGATGTTAATATTGTAAAGCTGGAATAAGACATTCGGGGCTACTTATGAGACATAATGCAGTGCGGAGGTATTACTAAGTTAGGCATAATTGAGGGCGTGGCTGCTTTGAGTGACGGGTGTGTGCCGTCTCAGATGGCTAGCTGCTAGCTGTCTGCTCTGCTGCATCGCCGTCTCAGCTCCACCGACCAGCCACCTCTTTGCCTATTTTTGGATTAGCCGGGAGTTAGGCTGTGTCGTCACTGCCAAGATGGTGACAACCGGAGCCACCCACTTCGAGCTTCACAACGGATCCATATTTTATTTAGTCTATGATTTTATCACTAAAAAATAGTATCGTACGAGCCCAGTGCATTCTGGATGTTGTCGGTTTTCTACCTTTTGAGTGAAAGAAAATACCACAGCCCTTTTTGTCTGTTTTCTCTGGTCATGTAGCACCAATTTCAAAATATTTGCACCTTTTTACTGCATAGAAAGCCTAGTTTTATGGAAAGACCATCTTTCCTGTGGTGAAATATTTCCATAAACACAATTTCCCAACTCTTTTTTTGCTTTACCACAATTATTAACTTTGTCGCAGACACTGCATAATGTCATTTTGTCACTTTCCTTATATCATCATTATCACATCATTCCCCCCCCGGAGTGTTAACACGTTTCAAATTTAGTATCATTTTGTACATTTACAATGTATTACAATGTATTTATAAAATTGGCACTCTTTTCCAGAGTGACTAATATTGAGAGCAACATCAGACTCAAATTAAATTAAATTCTTTATTCGCCAGAATTAAAAACAAAGTACTGGATTGGATTTAAGCTGCAACTAAATATTATTTACATCATTAATTAAGCTGCTGATCATTTTCACGATTAATCACAATTACCTAGAACCCCGGGGTGCCCTGGTGGCCCAGAACAATGAAAGGCAATGTCTTCAGTTCAGATCTGGTTGGCCTGCTGTCAACTCTGTAATAAAGACATACATTCTTCAGTTGGGGGTGGGGGGGTTACAACTGTAGATTTGGCATTTTTCCACATTAATCTCAGTGATTTTACAGTTGAGTTTGACCAAAGCACACTCTGTGATTGTCGGAAAGAGTAACGACGACGGTTTAGGTGAGTTTTACTTTGTTTCTGTACAGTTTGAATGAATTGTTGTACAATGCTCCGCTATGTACGGCTGATCTCAACATGAACAATAATACACGTGGATGATGGCGCAAGCTGCACGGAGAATTCATTCATTGCTTATGAATTCAACCTGTCAGTTGTAAGAAGAATCATTTCTTATTTATTCTTTCAAATGTTACAAAGTCTCACTTTAACTGTTTAACTACATCAGGTCTCCTGTAAGATCATGTTTTTAAATATGCTTACTGTAAATATAATGCATTTACTCGTTGTGCTGCACACATTTGGAATGAAGATGCGATGTGGCAGAAGCATGTGACTGGATGCAGAGTGTTGTAGTTTCTTTCAAGGGACATGAAAACAATGAGAAGAACTCCCGCACACTGTCTCGCTTGCTGCTAAAATATTTATTTGATTACAGCGCTTCAGTCTGTCCGACCTTCATCAGGCATATGGGCAGCATCACAACACTTCCATAAGAGCTGCCTCGATCATCCAATCGGAGGACTGCAGAGATTGGTTTGACTGATGATCACCTTGAACTCACTCAAAGCATATTCGTCACCAGTCAGAACATAGCATTAAAAAGATTAAAAAGATACGAAATGACTCAATGTAACTACACCAATACATTTAAGGCAACGTTCACATATGACCTCAAAACTTTCCAAAGGTCAAAAACTGAAAAATAATTAGTGAATTTAAGAGCAAACTTACTGATATATAATGAATCTTACAGTGTTATCAAAGATCCATTATATAAACAAGTCCAGAGGGAAGGATAGTAAGGACAAATGGGGACAAAAGTCTCCGTTTTCAATGTCATAATACATTAAACTATCTACCCCCAATTAACATTAAATCATCAGAGGTCAAGGATGTACAATCACATAAATAACATAATTGCCCATTCATCAGTGAAGTTATACAGTAACATCCATATAATAATAATAAAAGAAACATTCTAGAGGATGGGGATTTCAATATTTGAGGGACATCTCTTGATAAACATGATTATCTGCCATTATCTGTCAATTTTTGGTATTTTCAATTAATAGCTCACAATGGAAGTGAGCCATTGCTTTTATAAAATGGCCATCGAGATGGCAATATGAAAGTTATAAACACATTCCAATTTAAATTGTTTTTAATTAATACATAATAATGTTCACAATAAAGTTGGCCTTCCTGTCTGCACATACCGAGGCGGTTGTCAGACCGGCGGTTGCTATGGAGCGTACACGAGCATATTTCTTTTTTCATCAGAAGCTAGTGTTATATTGATTTCATTATTTGGCTCTTTATTTACATTATTGTATGTTGACATTTACTGTGCAAACACTGTCCAGCGTCGGTACGATGACTTTGATAACTGCTTGTAACTAGGCTTGCCTTTTTTTTTTGTTTTGGTGGAGGTGTGTTGCTCGGCGTAGCGACGATGTTGCTCCACTTTTCTCCGGTCCCAGAGTATTGGTTGCCAATCCGCTTACGACCATAATCGCTCTCGTGTCAAGTAGGGATGCTAATTTTGAAAAAAATTCTTAACCGATAATTAACCGTTAACTGACAAGATTAGTGCCTCACATGCAGCGGTGCGCCAGCTGCAGTGTATGAGCACAACAGACAACTGAGTCCCTAGTCCCAATGAGATTTTTCCATTGGGTTTTTGATTACTGCAGAAAAGAAGTTCTGTGGCAAACACACGTTTATAATATTTTACCTTCCGTAAAATAATCTCAACAAGTGAACACCACTTTTATGATTTCTGAAGCGTGAATGCAATCGCCAGAAGTAAAAAGCTAACGCTAGGCTATGAACGAACTACTCCACGGTCGCATGAGCGCGAGTATAAACACGACGAGGCTGTAAAGGCGGATGAGTCAACGTGATGACGTTTAGTAGTCTCATTTAGTCACTTGTTAGCAACCACCTTTTTTAAGACACATGAAGGCTTCAGAATTCACAAGTGGGATATTTACTGACGTATTTTATATCGTAGAAAAAAAAAGTTAAATCTCTTCAGCTTGTGTTAACCACAGACATTATTTCAGGCCCCCATTCAAAAGTGCAAAGGAATTAGACGTCATGGCAGTGGGATGTGGGTATTATATCACAGCTATGAGCCAATCAGATTGCTTGATTTGAGCTACAGTTTTATAATGCACATTATAACACAACTGGCATGGGATTGCAGCTACCAACACCCTGCAGACTTGTTTGTTTTCAATGAGTTCACATTATGCATCTCCGTAACGGATTCTTTCGATATATTTTGAAGGCCAAAGTCTTTGTCTATAAGCTACGAACACCTCTCCCACTGATCACCTAAGGCCACTCCGATTGTTAGTAAATTAATGAAACGACCTTCAGAGATGGAGAGTGTGTACGCTGGTTATTAGCTATCTTAATAATGGGGTTTAATTAGTTGGACATCACAAAGTTTGACTCTACTCTAGTTTTGATTTGATTTGATTTTATCTGATTAAAAATCTATTATGTTTAGAACAAAAGCCTTGTAGATTTAATTATCTTGAATTGTGAGGATGTATTCCAAAAAACTCTTTATTATCCAATAAGTCTTTTCAAACTAAGTGTGTGTGCATGTGTGTGTGTGTGTGTGTATGGGACAGATGAGCGCTCGCACATGCGTGGGTGTGTTTTTAAAATCCCACACAGTCATATTGCAATGCCTCAGCAAAGCTCTTGATTAGCTGTGGTTTTATGTTTGGATGGTCCATTTAATTAGGTTATGTACGAGATAAAGGCCAGCCAAAAGTAATCACAAGGATTATTTACTCTTGTTAATTGAGGTTCCATCTTAACACCACAACTAAAGGTTAATGGTCTCTTGGTATATTATTTATTGTCCACACTCCAGAGGCTGGCCTCGCACCACACACAGTGGAGGAGGAGAAGGAGACTCCACAGGTGTAGGGGGGAAATGGAAAATGATTTGTAGCGTAATATTGACAGTAGTTGAACTTTGGATATTTAACGGCCTCCCGCTCCAAGCCTTCTGAAATATTGTACAACCTTCATTTTAATAATCTTACTTTTTGCTCAGGTGTGATGCTCAAGTTTCCTGGAGCTTTAGGCGGGTGCAGCCCATCACCGCTCCTAATCTTTCCTTTAACTAACCACAGATAATTCTCCATGCACATGTAAATCATAGAGCGCGCTTTTAAAGTGAATTGAAAGGTAGATTTGAAGTGACATCGTGTGATTAATTCTGCCGCTCTCTAAATGACCCTTAGTTCTGTCTTCATAGGGAAGCTGTTCTAATAGTCTTTCCAATAGTGATTAAAATTACAAAAATGTGAACCTGTAGGTTAATAAAAATGGTAATTTAACTAGTATCTGATTTAATTGACTCTGAAGAAGTACTTAAACGTGTTTGCACTCTGGAAAATCTACATGGCTCAGCGGCAAAGAAATTGGAATATCCAGCTGTCAAGATAATAAATTTGACTATTTCATCACTGTAATCTTCATACAATCTTCCCTTTGTGCCGGTCTCTACGGCTCGCCGCTAATGTAATAAATCACCTCTATGTTTGGAATTGTTTCATGTGTTTTAGGGTAATTGTAATATACTCAAAAGAGCCCAAGTGTGGTGATCAGCCGGTGTTCTTAACCTTTGTAGATTCAAGATTTGGGAAAGTTTAACTCAAACTTCCACCTCAAACTTCTGCCGTCTTAACATAATAATGGCTTTATTAATGGGCTGAAATAGACGGCACCATAAGATTTATACTTTTAGACATGGTGGTTAATTTTAACTCCTCCTATTTAGCATTTCTAAAGAGTATGTAAACAATTGGACACATGGTTTGTAACACATTATATATAATGAGGACATTTTTGAAGTGTTTATTAAGGTGTAACTCAAAGCTACTATCTGTCCATGTCACAAAAATATCTGTATTTGGATTTATACCACAAGTGGCTTATACAAGAAGTAAAGCTTAAAATCGGTCTACTCTGCTTCATTTTTCTGAATTAAATTGTTTTTTAATTTCCATTTTTGCCTTTTTGTATTTACGTTTGAGACGGTCCCTAACTTCAACTCATCTGTTTCCGTCTACTGTCAAGAATAATACTGCCAAAATTCAAATCCCATTCATATCTGTTCAGATCGTGTGATCTTTTATTTGTTTATGTACCTAGCGTTCATTAAACCAGAAGAAGCCTGAAGAAACCTCAGTGGTTTTCTTTTTCTTTTCTTTTTTTTTATTACAAAAACAAATCTTCCAGTTTAAGTTATCTTTTTATGGCAGCTATACTCATTCATTTTCATACTGTAGATATTATAGTTAGTGACATAACCACTGCTTATATTCATGGAATTGAGATTGTCTCATTTTCCAATAGTCATTCCTGCTATTGTTAAGAAATGTCTTGTATGACACTGACATTCTGTGAGTGCTGTTAATCTTAATGAATCAGTTTCACTTTATTTTTGGCCCCATTTTTAGGATAATAAATGGTTAAAAACATGTTTTTACATTCAATAATTACCTCTCTAAATAGTAGTTTTCATTGGTAGTGGCAGAGTCCGCCATTCCCATGCTGTCATTTTTATACTGCAGATATTAAGGTCACAACCGCTCTTCATATTTATGTTTGAAAAAAAATGTTGAAAATGTAAAAGCTTCTTTGTTTAATTAAACATTTCCAATGCTCATATTGTTATGAAATGTCTTGTACAATATTTACATTCTCTGAGCATTTTTAAGGCTAATAAATCATAGTTTCGCTTTACAGTTTACAACTAAGAGTGTTGTAGTGTGTTCCCATTTATTAATTGTTTATACGCCGCTTATAAATGCTAAATAGGAGGGTTAAAACAAAGTGTTACTGACTGTGGTTTGGTATCTGAAAGTGTGTCACATGCCTGTGATTGTGGTTCCCTACAAGGCTTGCAAACCAGATAATTCTTTCAGGGGTATAATTTCTTTTTTCTTTTTTTTTTTCATTTCTTATTTATATGATGCCAAAAATATGCTCCCAGGGCTATCATTTTTCTGTGGCTGTTTGCAAAACCGGAGAGCAAAGAGGATTTATCTTCTTGACCCATCACACAAAGACAATGAGCTGCAGAATAGTGGTGTCCAACTGGGAGGACCGAGGGTGGGCACACCCACCCCATCCTCAGGCCTCCTTCTAAAGACAGAATCATGTTACAGGTGAGAGACCCATTACTCTTGTCTGTATCAACTCTCCCTGCCTTTCTAAAAAGCCGGTGCATGTGTGTCGGTTTGCAGGGATTACTGTATGTCAGTGTTATATCTCTGGCTTGTTTTGACCAGCTCGGGCTTCAGGTTTCTGACAGTACACAGCATTAGATATCTGTAATGGCAGTAACAGGACAAAGCAGCTCGTCTCTGTCTCCAGTACACACCGCGGCACAGTATCGGGCTTTGCATGGAGACTCGGTAATAAAACGGTGTTGCAGAACTCCTCACTTTTTAGGAGCCGTTTGCCCCGGGGCTAGGGCTAATGGTTTACTCACTCCCCGACAGGCCCTCGGGCTCCAGGTAGTCTCACATTGTCAAGCTGCTCTCATTAACTCCTATAACTCCTGGAGAGATAAGTGTTAGACAGTCACATACTGGAGGCCTTACACGTGGAAGTGCAATAGACTGACAAACACGTTTACAGGCAAAAGCATGCCGTCAAATTATATATATTTATGTTTAGAAACAACTTTTTACATAAAGATAAATTGCTTTTCAAAAGGATATTTTGTAGTGTTTTTTTCCCCTTGTGCTTTATGCTCCACATTAATAGCGGAATAAGTTGTCAGATCATTTACTTATCTAAATATACTTCAAAATAAAAATATTTATACAGAATGGCCTCTTCTAAAGTGCTATATTACAATAAATAAAGGACTGTCAATTGATTGAAATATTTAATCACGATTAATCGCAAATTAATCACACATTTTTTTATCTGTTCAAAATGTACCTTAAAGGGAGATTTCTCAACATGGGAGTGAGCAAGTATGTTTGCTATATGCAAATGTATGTGTATATTTATTATTGGATTAACAATTAACACAAAACAATCACAAATATTGTCCAGAAACCCTCACAGGTACTGCATTTAGCATTACAAATATGCTCAAATGATAACATGGCAAACTGCAGCCCAACAGGCAACAACAGCTGTCAGTGTGTCAGTGTGCTGACTTGACTATGACTTGCCCCAAACTGCATGTGATTATCATAAAGTGGGCATGTCTGTAAAGGGGAGACTCGTGGGTACCCATAGAACCCATTTACATTCACATATCTTGAGGTCAGAGGTCAAGGGACCCCTTTGAAAATGGCCATACCAGTTTTTCCTTGCCAAAATTAAGTGTAATTTTGCAGCATTATTTAACCTCATTTGCGACAAGATAGTGTGACATAGCTGGTACCAATGAATTCATCAATTTCATATGATGCCAGTATCTTCACCCTAGCTTTAAAACTGAGGCCGCTACAACCTAAAAATCGCAAGTGGCATTAATATGTTAAATAAATTATTGGTGTTCAAACAAATTTGCATTAAAGAGTTATTATTATGTTAACTTTGACGGCCCTAATATTTAGTTATTATTGATGCATTCTAGTTGGTGAATATAAGGTGGATATGATAGAAACAGCTTAATACTGTTGGGTAGTTTAATCCATAATAATGGATCATATTATATGTAAAATCTTGATCTTTTAAATATTGAGTGGGATAAATGTAGCGGAGTAAAAAGTACAATATTTCCCTTTGAATTGTAGTGGAGTACCTAAAGTACCTCACAATTATACTTTATTACAGTACTTGAATTTCTGAAATGTCTGCAAAATAAAATAGCAGTAGCAGTTACTGCGACATAAAGTTGGATTCCAAAAAATCTGTTTCTATCCAGACTTTGTTGCATTTTTGAAATATTAATATGCCAACTTCCCAACTCAGCAGGGCATAAAGGCTTTTTGTTCAGCCTTATTTTTCAAATTTGGAATATTAAATCAATGCACAGAAAGTGTGTCTAGTAACCGGGGGTTAGAAACATGCCAAATGCTAACAGTTTCACAGTTTTATCATCACAGGGCAGATTGTGCAAGAATAGAATAGAATAGAAAGACATACATGTTCGACAGCATAATTTGATGTATGTTTCTGACAAATTGTATTTTCTATTGAACTCAGCCACATGCAGCTCTCAGTGGTGTGCACATAGACGCTTACTTACAAGACTAAATGTATATTTGTATAAGTGACACTAACTTTTTGGAAATACAGATCCTCTGTTTCAACATTTGCACTCTAAAACAGTCACTATGCATCTGGTGGTATCATGAGCTCTGAATTATACATTGGACCTGTAGATGTCCTGGGTACTCTCACAGTCACCTGTTCCGCTGTATCTCCTTTAATCTTGATTAAATATGGCAATCTCTTTGTTTGACAACGTCTGAGCTGCCGGACCGTCGTCGCTCAGTAAAATATGCACCCGGGCCTCAAGAACTGTAGAGTAAATTATAGACTGCTAAGCCAACACGTTTTCATGAGATAGAGGCAGTCACTTTGTTAATCTACTACTCTACTCCATTTATTCACCTTACAGATGACTCGCACCATATACATTAATTCATTTGAAAGTACATAGACTTCTTCTAGTTTCTTCTGGATAAAAGAAATGTTGAACTGGCCGCCACATTAAAGGTGCTAAAGCTGATATCCAGATCCATTAATATAGCAGTGGACAACTATTGTCTATGTAAATATATATAGGAGTAATGTAAATATTATAAATGAATCAATTGATTATAAATATATTCCCTGTAAAGCACAGAATGAAGTCGTTCTCCCTCTGTGTGTGTTGTAATCCGACCTTCTCCTTGCTTTGTTGACATAGCCGGGCCGGCAGTGCGTGCTTTTTAAGTGTATGTTCGTGCATGTGAGCGTGCCCCACTGGCTAGCTCAAGATCATATATGACAAAAACATATAAAATAAGAACATATAAGATAAGAATGTATTACATATATAAAACATATAAGATGAGATAAGATATTCCTTTATTAGTCAGCAAAGGGGATGGTGCAACAAAGCATCAACTAACACAGTAAAAAAAGAGCTAAACAATGTGTAACAAAATATGAACCATTTAAATAGAAGGAAGTATAAAAATAGGAGCAGTATATACAGTATTGACAATAAACAGACTATTAACAAAATTGCACAAGTGGAAAATGATATTGCACAGTGAGAATGAAATGTAATGAGTATGAATTACACCTGAGTTGTAATAATGATAATGATATTGCACAGTCATTATACAGTATAGTGTAGTTATTGTCAGTTTTGGGTGTGTAAGTGCAAGCGGTCTACTGGGAGCAGAAGGTATCACATATATAAAACATAAAAGATAAGATGGTATTACATATATAGAACACATAAGATAAAAACATATAAGATAATATGGTATTACATATATAAAACATATCCGATAAAGTATTACATTACATACAGTGTAGAAAACATATAAAATAAGAACATATAAGATACGATGGTATTACAATATAAAAACATCAGATAAAAACATATAAGAGTAAAAGGGGAATAAGATAATGTATTATTATTATTATTATTATTATTATAAATAAATAGTTTTTGTAATGTCGGTTTTGAAAAAGAATGTAACATTATTTTGTTGCTATAATGCAACTGCTTGAATAAAGCACTTCACATCCATTCCTCCATTAGTCATCTGGGTGAAAGGCAGCTGTTTCACTGCACTGGAATTTCCTAACAGAACCCTCCCACCACTGTCAACCACTGTCCAAGAGTTTTCTGAGAATAACACTGTTATGAAAGCATTTAAAAAAACATTTTTGTACCTATACAACACATTTTTCTCTCGTCTGTTCTTCCCTTTTGCCCCGCACTTGTGCTTGTTGAGGTTGAAAAAGATTAGGGGAAAATAGTGCATCATAAACTGGCTGCAGGCCTCGGGGCAACAGTGTCTGCTCTAAAGCTGGATAATCTCATATCAGTGTGGCGTGTTCATTTAGCTTAAAAGATAGGACCGTTTTAGAAGCACCTCCTTAGGTTATTATGAAGCTTTTCATACTCAAGATGATAACTCATTCTGGCACCTGTGTAATTTACTAATGACACATGATTTTTGCCTGCACTGACTGCGAGCCGGGGAGGAATTACAGCGCGCTGCAGAGCCTCTGCAGATATGCCAGCACAACTGACATTGAGGCAGAACCTGGTTGGGTTGTGTTTTAACTTCTTTAATTAGGTGTGTTTACTCTGTATTTTATTTGCAGAGATCACGGGAGAGCCTGGGGAAAGGTAGATTTAATTAAGGGACATTGATGAAAGCACACAAGCTCGCGCAATCTCCAAAGTGTTTCCTCTGATATTGCTGCAAAATATCCTGATGACAGGTGGTGCTGGGGAGGAGTTGACACGGCTGCGAAATAGAACAATTTTGGATTCATTCTCACCATGTGTAGGTGGGGAAGTGTTATAGGTCTTCTGTTATATATCACTGAACTCAATTTAACTGCTAAATAAAATCCATTTAGATACACAGACTTAATGCAGGAGAGCGCGAGTGGAAACATGAAGAAAAAAAAAAGAGAGATGTGATTGCACATAAAGGAATTGTGATGGTCGGTGAGATAGTGGAAATGTACGAGCAGCTTTGCAATTAGCAAATGCAGGCCCGCCACATTGTCAAATGCCCTCACGCTCTGTCTCTGCGATAATTGTCACAGCCCCTCTCTTTTATTACAATCTGTCACAGAGTCAACCATATTCATTATGAATTCTTATCTGCTTGTGCTTTAACATTTGCCAGATGGCACGTCGGTATCAAAAGCTAATAATGATGTAGTAAGGAAATTAAGACTTTATCAAAAGCTACTTAATGCCGGAAAAAAGGAAAATCAAAATACATTGATGCATCAGTTGATCCTTGATGATCCCATCTGTGAAATTGTAAAAGGTGAATCATCCTATCTTATAGCGACAGAATATGCAAATTGGAGAGCACAGAAGCTGAAATTCGATTGGGTTTAGCTTAACTAATCTCCTTTGGTCACAATTTAGGTTTGATGTAGAAGGAAATCCCATTTTACACATGCAGATTTAATCTGATTTTCTAACCTACAGTACAGAATTCACTGGTAGGATGAAGTGGGAATGTAAAGTCCATAAAATATGCAAAATAAGATGTTAGGACATGGACAGCTACACAAAATACAAGGAGGCTCTCAGACGTTTTCTACACCTGCCAGGTCCCAGGAAAGGGATTTACCTTTGCCACAAGCTGCAGATGCACCGGTCTAATTAATACATGCACAGAATATCTGAGTGTCCTTGTAACAGAGCAGGAAGGCTGTACTATATGTTGGTCAACACATGGAACAATGTGACTTTAAAGGAAGACAGGGAACATTATTTTAATTTGACTAATCATATTTTTGTTAGAAATTGGGTCATTGAGATCCCTGACGCAGCCTTTAGGAAGCAACAGCAACTTAACCACTTTCATGAAAACTAGCGAACAACAAGACTAAAGGTCCGTATTTTTCGTATGCGTTTTTTATAATCCGTCATCCAATAAAAAAACATTACGCACAGAAACCTTGCACACTGAGTCCGATGCATTTTATTATTCTGTTTGTTGCGAAAATTTGCAACACGAGACAAAACTGAATTAATTAGGGTGCAATAGAAAGCGCTAGTCCAACACGGGGCTAATGAATAAATGACGTTAGCAAGAAGCTATTGGTTAGCTGTTGAGAGCACAATCACTAGAGTCTAATCTTTCCTACGTCCTTTGTTTTGCAACCATCCCCGAATCTAAGCTGTTCCGCAATCACCTGCCACAATCTATCTTTAAATTCTACATCTCTGGATTCTTTTATCGTAAAGTGCTTTGTGCCAGGAGATGGAAGGAATGTTTATCACAACTTGAGGTCATATTTATTTTTAAATGTGCAACAATTTTGGACAAAAAATACAGACTCGGTGTGCAAAGAGTCTGCAGCCATGCTAGTGGCTTAGTGAGACTATAGCTAAGCACAGCGGTGCTCCCATCAGCATGCTAGCATGTTCACAATGACAATGCTAGCATGTTTAGCAGGTTTAATGCTCACCATCTTAATTTAACATGTTAGTGACTAAAATTTTGTACACAAAGTACAGATAAGGCTGATGAGAATTTCACATTTACAAGACAATCCATGCAATAGTTGTTGAGATATTTCAATAAAAACCCTAAAGTCAACCGCATAGTGGCGCTAGAGGAAACATCAGTTAATGACCAAAGGAAGTTGGATTCATTGTCTGGGAACCATGAATATTTGCTCAAATTTTGCTGAGATATTTCACTCCATATGTTAAAACTTTGACATTCTGGTTGCACTAGAAGAAAGGTTCACCTTAAGTCATTAGAATGTATCCTCTAGGGACCATGAATGTCTGTACAAAATTGAATTGCAATCCATCCAATAGTTCTTGAGATATTTAAAGGGGAACTACACACATTTTCAAAATTCATACATGTTATTCCTATGGTCTATGATAGTCCAAAAAATATTAGTAAACATGAACAACTCTCTCCCCAATCTAAAGATTTGAGTGCTAAAACTCAAATTTGTGATGTCACAGGGTATAAAGTGTGGAGCTGCTCCATAGACAATGAATGGGAAAGATGTTCTAGATGACACTGAGTGCATCCAGGGGAATGTTCTGAGTATATGGGAACATTTTATGTTTCACAATTCAATACACTACAATAGAATAAAGCTCATTTGGGTATAAAAAAGAAAACAAACATTGTGTGGGACCATGAAATCAGCCTCCCAGTCATTGTCTATAGAGCAGCTCTACACTTTATACCCCATGACATCACAAGTTTGAGACTTACTCCTCTGGTTTCTGGCTTTAAGAGAGAGCAGCTCATGCTCAAAAATATTGATCGAACTTTTCCTCGGCCATGGAAACAACATATTGTAATTCTTAATTTAGGTTGTGTTCCCCTTTAAGTCCGGACTAAAGTGGACCCACCGACTGGCATTCCGACATTGTCATCCCTAAAGCCTTACTACCGTTGCTAAAGAGAAGAGAAACAACACGAGTATGACATGGCTCTGTTGTTGTGCTGATGGAATTAGTGCTGTAGAAACGGACATTATACGTAATTTATTTAGACCACAGGCAAACATCCCGAGAGGAAGTTTGCATTAACAGCAAACAACGTCAACAAATTCAAATGAAGGCAGCTTTCTTACTAATATATGATATAATAAAACAGGGAAAATTGGAAATAATGGCCTCTCTTATATAAGCTAGTTTCAAGCCTTTCATACTTCTGTGATTCAACCATTAATCTTATCTAAAATGCAAGTAAAGCCTGTTATTAATATGTCTTTCCTCTTGAGAAGTAGGCCCAGAACAGAGGGAGAATTTCAGCAATGCGCAATAAATAGCTGAGAAAATGAGGCTCGTGGGAACAAGAGGTACGGCCCTAGATTTTCCTCCCTCAGTGACATCTTGAATAGTTCGGGAGTTATGTGCAAAAGTTGTGGAAGATAATGTCTGGTGACATAGACTTGTTGTCACATTTTTCATCCACTACTATCCAGTCCCATTGCATTCTGATCACACCTCTTCAGGCAGATAACTATTTCCTCAGGATTAATGCCCCAGTTTCTGCATCCTCCAACACATCACAGTTAATGACCTTGATTTAAATCACAAGAATATATGTAGGAACTCATATTACTCCCAAACAAGAAAATAGATCAGTCTTTAGGTGTTGTTTTTGTCTGGCCCCGCGCTACGCAACTTTTGGCCTGCGGCTATCAGTGAGATAGGCAATCGCCTCTACTCCTTGGTTTGATTGATTCAGTGCAGGTTTACCAAGCTGGGACACCTCGCTCATGCATATGCTGTTTCTGCTTTTTTTTTTTTTTTTTTTTTTTTAGTTTTGAAGTCAGATACTTTCTGCACTTGCTTGATTGCAAAAGCTTAAAGAGTTTGACACGCTGAATAATCGTGTAGGTTATGTGGCTTTTCTAAAGTGAAAGGTATGATAAGCTCAGAGGATGAATTAGTGCTACTTTAAAGCTTGCCACCAAATGTTTTCAAACATTTCCAATAATTCCAAAACATCTAGGCTAAGCTGGTGACAACATCACAAAAACTGACAAAAGTCAAGAAGAAGCAAAGCAAACTGCTTATAGGCCTATAAATGATTTTAGGCTCACGGGGGGTGAATCCTGAAATGTGTGACATTCGCATTGCACACACACACACACACACACACACACACACACAAACCTCCCCCTCAAATGCATCAACACACTCGCTCTCTGTCAGTCTTTCTCTTTGTCTTGATTTCACACACCTGAAATACACAACCACAAAGTTTCCATTGCAGTTATTTTAAGCCCAAAGGCCTTTACACACTCGCGGGATGACGAATAAACGACACCGAGATGGAAAATACTCGCCTGTGAATAATTCGGTTCGGACTACGGAGCCTCCGTATTGTTGTACACTATAGTGAACATTTTGTAATATGTCCGTTCCGCACACCGTGATTGGTTGGTGCCTTTATTCGATGAGGTTTGCGGAGGACGAAACAAAAAATATGAGTTGTTTTCTCGTTTCGACCACTTTGGATTTAATCCTATAAACAAACGCATCAAAACGTACACAGACCATGTACCTCAATGTGATGGACAAGCCCTCGGTGCAGCTGTACTTCTTCGTCCTCTCATGTTGGACTGAGGGCAGACCGGACGCCAGAGTGACTCACTATCACCTCTCGAGGTACAAGTGGTATTACAAGACAGGACTAGCTGGGTAGCATGCTCATTCCAGTAGATATCTCTGCAACACAATACATAGATGTCTTTGACATAACGTCAAAACTGTAACCTCTTCACATTCTGATGATGTTAATTCGTTTTTTTTTAATGTTTTAAACTATAATTCTGGCCATATCTTACACATTGCACCATTAAGATGCATGTTAACCCTTTGAACTCTGCAATAGAAATGGTCCGCCAGCCATTTCTTGGAGTATCTTTAAATTCTTCGTATCCTTAAAATCCGTACAACCTAAGCTAAAAGATTATATCAGTCAATAAACCGTAATAATTAATGAAAGTATTGAAATTGTGTCATAAATTAAAAAAAAAACAAAAATCTGACATGTTCTTCATAAAATGTTACTAAATAAACACACAAAACATATTGATCCAAAAAAAATGTAAATGTATAAACATAAATAAAATATTTAGCGAACCATTTTGACAGTATTGTCTTTTTGAGGGGACAGAAAGCCAAAGAGTCCAAAACAGAGGAGGCCATCATGGCTTATTAGCTGTGTTGCATCCACTTTTATTTTACCTCCGCTGCCAGAGTAAAAGAGGAAGGGTTTGTTTTACTTATGTCCCACTCCTCAAAATAAAGCTCAAGATCAGGCTTGTTTTTCAAATTTATAGCCCCGACTTACAGTTTTAAAGGTTCATCCATCCAAATACTTTCTTTCTGACTTGTAGTTTTAAAGGTTTATTCCACGCAAACACTATTCTATCTAACAAATTTGATTTTTAAAGGTTTATACCACCCAAATATTACTTTCTAGAAGTCTATTCTGCATTTGCGCTGTAGGATTTCTGTATTTTCAGCAATGCTTTACAATTAATTTCAGCTGTCAGCATTCACACGCATTTTCTGCAGGAAATGCAATCATCTCGTTCTATTTAAAATGCTCAGCTTTACTGTATGTTACTCAGTCCCCTCAGAAACATACAGTAAAGCTGAGAAGGCTACAGTTATCAAGTCCTCCAGTGAAAAGTAAGTGTCACTCAGCAATGCAACAAACTGAAGAGGTTATGGTAAAAGTAACACCTTTTATTTTGAGTCACATATGTTTTAGACCTTATTACAGACATAGACTGTCTGTGAACTCAATGCACTGCTGTAGCAAAAGTATACCAGTCATCATATATGTGAAATTAGTTTCCATGGAGTTTTAAAGGCGCTCATTTTATCAAAGAAAATAAAAAGCATCTGCCTTTAATTGTTGAGCTGTGGAGGAGAAGAGACACTGCCATGCTGGTGCAGTTTGAGGTTTCTGTTGGGAACATGTAGGTTTTTAAAGTGAAAGCACAGATGGTGAAAAGTCCAAAAATGTACTCAAATTACTTAAGATCACAGCCTGTTAAATAATAGATAGAAAAATAAACCAGAACTGGTATTCAAATGGGTAGAAAACGATGCAGTGTGTTTCAACTGGAGTGTTCCAAGACGCAGCAGGTTGCAGTGACGCATGTGTGACAAAGCTGAACGCATGCATGCACAGAGCCAATAGGCAACAGCTTTAACTGGAACGAGAGCATTTATGACATTTATGTCCACGAGACAAATGACTAACAATCATGAGTCACATGTGGTGTAGATAAGCTTTATCCTCCAAATGTGATGTTACTGTGATACAGTATATAAATCATAGCCTATAAGATGTCATATTATATATATATATATATATATGTATATATATATATAGGATCAGTTGCCACTACACACGTCCATTTCAGTAGATCATTTGTTGTGAAAAGTTACTCTTAATTATGGGGATGTTTTTTTTAGAATTTGTTACATATAGTTTTTTTTTCTATTAAGCTCTCAAAGTTGTGAACAAACAGCAACATCTGGATTTGATCTCACAAGGCCTGAGGAGTCTGACTAATCACCAAAGTAACCCAAGTAAACTGTTACAGATGTGAGATAATTGCAGGTACTGGCTCCAAATAACTTCATTTAAATTAGCAGAAGTTCCTCTTGTCAATATGAGAGGTGATAGGTGGTTGGCCTATCTCATTTCCCTTCCTCTCTTCTATGCTATTAGAAACGTATCCAATGGCATGAATGTACGCTCAAAAGTTCTATGTCCATGTTCTAATTTAATTTAACACACTTTAAAAACTGGGTCTGTGTGAGGTAGAGAATATGCGCTGACACACATACAGGATATTTTGAAAGACAAACTTGCACAGACAATAGAGCTCGCACTTTGAAATGCAAGCTGCAAAGCATCCTCATTAATTGTGTAAAATAGGTTTCTCTCCAAAGAGGTGACAGAAATGGTGTAATGCTGGGCTTCATGGGTAGATATGCTGGCTAATTGGCTCTTTAAAAGAAGGTTAAGGCGTTTTAAAGGCCTCAAATTGGTCTTTTCTCCTTCAGAGCAAGTTTTGAGTGCCAGAAATAATTAGGGCGGTGCTGATTGTTATGGACCCCATATCACACTAAGGCAAAACAGACAGCAGGGAGGATGCCAAGGGAAGCTTTATGAGTCTCATTTGAGGTAAGCTGAACTGACGCTCATTATAAACTGTGTGAGTTGTGTGAGAGATAGTCAGCAATACAGATTACATAACTATCTGGAGCCTTTAAAACAACCATTTGCAGTTTGTATAGTCATTATTGGTGGAATTGAATTTCTGTATGGTAACACTTTTGTTTTATGCATGATGATGTCTCAAGCTACGAGGAGGCCTAAATCTATAGTCAAGAGACTGTCCTCACCCAGAAACTCACTCCATTGTTCATTTATTCAAATGCTTACACCAGCTGTATTTTTCTTTTTCTTTTTTGGACAACTTTGGGGTAATGAAAGAAGCTATAAACACAACACAGACCTACAGTATCAACTTATAAAGTTGTTATGTTAGCATGTTAGCAAACACTTGCATATAATTACTAAGGCTATCAACGTTAACGTGATAAAAAAACCTGAACTTTGTTTAACGGCACTAATTTCTTAAACACATTAAATTGATTTTTTAAATTTTTCGGTTGTAGTGGGCTCAGTATTAAAGTTAGAGTGAAAATACTGGCATCATATGAAACTTAAAAACCTAAGGAATTCATTGGTACCAATCATGTCATATTAGCTTGTTGCAAAGGAGGCTAAATAACGCTCCAAACTTGCGCTAAATTTTGAAAAACAGCATGAAAACAATATATGATAGCAAAAGGAAATGACAAGGTCTGCTAAAGTGAATATTAGGGTTATATGAAACTAGGAATCCATTGGTACCAACCATGTCATGCAGGCTAAATAATGCTCAAAACTCACGCTAAATTTTGGTGAGGAAAAACTGGCATGGCCATTTTCAAAGAGGTCCCTTGACCTCTGACCTCAAGATATGTGAATAAAAAAGGGTTCTATGAGTACCCACGAGTCTCCCCTTTACAGACATGCCCACTTTATGATAATCACATGCAGTTTGGGTAAATCATAGTCATGTCAGCACACTGACACACTGACAGCTGTTGTTGCCTGCTGGGCTGCAGTTTGTCATGTTATGATTTGAGCATATTTTTTATGCTAAATGCAGTACCTGTGAGGGTTTCTGGGTAATATTTATCATTGTTCTGAGTTGTTAATTGATTTCAAATAATAAATATACACATACATTTGCATAAAGCAGCATATTTGCCCACTCCCATGTTGATAAGAGTATTGAATACTAGACAAATCTGCCTTTAAGGTACATTTTGAACAGATTTAAAACGTGCAAATATTTTAATCGATTGACAGGCCTAAAATTTACACATTCAGCAGACATGGTGCAACATTAGGATTATTCTTTTTGTCTTGTTGCAGACAAGCCAACAAATGTAATATTTACTCTCCTTTTAGCTCTGTTTTGGTCTCCTCCACACCCTGAGGGAAATATCTTCCTTTTACCAACTAGCTGCTCATTTTCTCTGTGGTTTGATGCTGGGCAGGTAGTGTACAGTTTATCAGAGCTTTTTTGCAGTGAACAGTGACCAGCTGCAGCTGGAAATGGGTTTTATTATAGCAGTGAGAGTGAACCAAACGGTAAAGTTGCGGGCTGGAAAACCAAAACAATGAGCTGAAAGACTCCAAAATGCTCTGAAGGGCTGAGGGGAATGGATAATCATTCACTGTAGATTCGTGACTTTAACATTTCACCTAGTCATTTGATACTGTTAATATAAAATATTGATGCAACTGAAGCCTGTTGGGCTTCAGTTTGCCATGTTATGATTTGAGCATATTTTTATGTTAAATGCTGTACTTGTGAGGGTTTCTGGACAATAGTTTTCATTGTTTTGTGTTGTTCATTGATTTCCAATAATAAATATATACATACATTTGCATAAAGCAAGCATATTTCCTCATTCCCATGTTAATAAGTGTATTGAATACTTGACTCCCTTTAAGGTGCATTTTGAACAGATAAAAAATGTGCGATTAATTTACGATTAATCACGATTAACTATGGACAATCACGCAATCAATCGTGATATATAAAATAAAAATAAAATAAAATTATATCTGTTTTTTTTTCTACAAAAAAAATAGTTCAAGAATACCTAAACCAAATACCAGATTTGTAGACCTAAACTTTTACAGTGCCATCTCTATTCTTTTGGCAATGACAAAGATCAAGCATTAATCGTCAAATACCCCTCTGAGCGCTCATTCCGCTCATGCAGCTGTTTGGGGACTTCCACATTGTGAGGTTCCATAACGCTGACAGGGAAACATGGTGAGCAGTCGGATGTCCTAGTAGCCTCATTCTCCCTGCTAGCAGAGCATGTCCCAACTGTTGTCAATTTATCAATGTATCGTGCACTAGTGGGCACAGTTTGAGCCACCATTAGGACAGGTGCCTCCAACCATCATGGCCAAGTCACTTATTCCACCTTGTCAGGGGAAACTAAATGGAGCTTTTGAAGAAATGTAAACAACTCTCAGTGGACAATCAGAGGAGCCACCTCAACACTCCAACTGGAGGACTGAGCACAAAGAGAGTTCAGTCTCCCATTAACATCCAGGGCCTCCTGCGCTCATGCTCATGTTTTCCCCATATGTCCTTTAATTGTGCAGACAGACACGCTGATATGCAGCATACGAGCTGTCTAATGTTGCATTTTAAACGCTGCATGTTTTCATCTGTGTAATTATCCTATTGTCTTGATTACCCAGAAAATCACTGTACTGTGCGTCTCGCAACAAATCTCAGCAGATTTTTTGGTTTGACATGATTTTTTTTTTTCTTTTAAATTATGAAAGAAGTAGGGGAAAAAATCTGTGACAAATGTCCCATTCTTTTAGATACTTACAGTGGCATCTATTATTTAGTAGTGTGGATTAATAATATAAGAATAACAAAATATTGGGTGCATGTATTCGCTGTACAAGTAATTCATGTTTGAAAATGTGTTAAGCTGAAGCTTGTTTAGAAGAGTTTCATCTTGACAATTATAATCATACGAGGAGTGCTCTTACCCCCTAGGCTTTTCATTCATTTTCGTTATACTGCTGCACAATACAGCCAGAGGTGAAGTGAACTGGGTTTTAATTAAAAGAAATTAGAAATTGGGGGTTGCACAAAGCCGTTAATCAATCCCCAACAATCAGCCAGGATGATGATGATGATGATGATGGCACAACAAGCGTCAACAGAATGAAATGAATGGAGAGCAGACAGATTGATGTGTTTTTTTTATTTCTTCATCACAGATCTAAATAAACATTTGCAGTCGTGATGAAAGCTTTAATATCTGCTAAATTCTTAAACTGTTTTTGTAGGTTATCCTACACCAACTTAGCCCCCACGCACACCCCACATACTACATGTTTGTTTCCCTAGTTCCGTTTTTTCTTCATTTCCTTTTCAACTAATGTTAAACAGAGAAAACAAATGAGAAATATGTAAAGTGATGTCTAATAACATCTTGCGACTTCTAAATGTGTCTGTGGATTCATTTCTCGTGTCTATATTTGTTATTTACTAGGGCTGTCAATTGATTCAAATATTGAATCAGGATTAATCGCATGATTGTCCATGATTAATGCGTCTAAATGCACATTTTTTTATCTGTTCAAAATGTACCTTAAAGGGAGATTTGTCAAGTATTTAATACTCTTATCAACATGGGAGTGGACAAATATGCTGCTTTATGCAAATGTATGTATATATTTATTATAAGAAATCAATTAACAACACAAAACAACAACAAATATTTTCCAGAAACCCTCACAGGTACTGCATTTAGTAGGGATGCACCGATACCGATACCAGTATCGGGTATCAGGTATCGGGTCTGATACTGTGCTCATGTACTCATACTCATAAAACAGCACCAATACCACTTTACGGCAGCGTGGCATTAACCTCTCTTCACGATCTTTCGGGTACTATTGCACGCGCTCACACTCCACTGCCACGACGGTGCGGGCGAGACGGGTCTGCCCGACCCCGCAGGGCCGGGATCCCATCTCAGCTGGTGCGCGCCGGCCCTCACTTTCATTGCACCTTCTGACTCACGCATACGTTAGGCTCCTTGGTCCGTGTTTCAAGACGGGCCAGGTGGGTTGCAGACATCGCCGAGGACCCCTGGCGCCTTTTACGTGGGCCGAGCCCCATCCTGACACTTTGTCCACGGCCCCGGGAAGCACCTTCGCCCCGAGCCTTTCCAAGCCGAACTAGAGCTGGTTGCGGTGCACCGCCTCGTATGCGGTACTCTCCAGCCTGCCGTGTGTCGCTCACACCCTCCAGCTGGCTGTTAACGAGAGTCTTTTGGCACAGAGAAGTAGTCGTATCGGTACTCGGTATTGGCGAGTACCCAAATGTAAGTACTTGTACTCGGTCTGAAAAAAGTGGTATCGGTGGATCCCTAGCATTTAGCATAGAATATATGCTCAAATCCTAACATGGCAAACTCAAGCCCAACAACAGCTGTCAGTGTGTCAGTGTGCTGACTTGACTATGACTTGCCCCAAACTGCATGTGATTATCATAAAGTGGGCATGTCTGTAAAGGGGAGACTCGTGGGTACCCAGAGAACCCATTTTCATTTACATATCTTGAGGTCAGAGGTCAAGGGACCCCTTTGAAAATGACCATAACAATTTTTCCTGGCCCAAATTTAGCATTATTACCGCGTTAATGTTGACAGCCCTATCATTTCATCACATTGCATTACATATCTTAAAGGTCATAGTTGCTTACATAGGTATTTTTCATGGAAAATATTTTGCACAGAAGGAAGGGTGTGAATAATATAATTAATGGTGGCTGAATTCTATTTAGCTTCAGTTTCAGGGTCGTCATGTTGTGGATGCTGGCTTGCCGTCACACTGTCATGGCTTACTGGAACACTTGAATAGAACAGAGCCATCATTAATGTTATTAGTAACACCTGTGCCGTTTCTGCTATGACAGAATGTCTGCTGTGAAAACGCTCTATTGTAAAAGGTTAATTGTGTCAGTAGTTGGCTGTGAGGCTAAGGGACAAGGCCAGTGATATTCTATGTTTTTCTTTTGTGAACAAATTCCAAGAAGAGACAGTGAGTGAACAGATTCTACCAACATGTGTAGCCAAAGCTTAATATACTGCAGTTTATTCCTCTGTGCCACAAGAGCTCCATTGTTAACCAAAAATGAGTAGAAACACATCAGTGAGGCACACCATTGCTGGGTGACATGTTCTCTCATTATCATAAATATGGACTCTACAGCTGTCACCTTCTATTTGAAATTCAATCTGCTGTTCGAGCGTGGGAAACAATATAATATTTGACCTGTAATCGTCTATTTGACGTCTACTGGTTAACTATTGTTTTCTGTTCGCGAACACAAAATTGAGTGTAAGCTAATGCCAGCTTTTTTTAGTCACCAAACCATCTGAAAAAGAAACCACTTTGGATTCAACACCATAGATGGAAAAAATGTGAATAAGGTGTTGCTATTTTCGGATGAAACAAACTTCATTCTGGGTAGTTCGAATTCATGCAAACTAGTTTTCTTTAAAACTTGGCTTTACTTTGAGTCAATCCGACATGCATCGTCCTGGTGCCGTAAATACTCACTAGAGCATCAGATGTGTATTCATCCTTAGCTGAAAGAGCTGAGGAAGGCAGCTAATGGGAGCGCTTCCTTGCTAAGATGGTATAAATCAGTAGCCAGCCAACAGCCAAATCAGTAGGATTAAAGATAGCGCTCAAGACAGGTACACTAAATTTTGAGTAGTTGTGTAAGGACAAATGCTAATTAATGAATTGCTAACAAGTAGTTCCTGAATATCTTTGAATCAAGGACTACAGTGTGTAATATAAAACAGATCGTTGTTGAAAATAAGAGCAAGAAATGAAGTTGTCTAAGAGGAATTCAGTACAAACATTTTGTGAAGAATAGATCTGATTGTGCGACAAAATGTGTATCA
>CAKAOI010047256.1:25749-52307 GCA_916701655.1 Sebastiscus albofasciatus
AGGTCATAGTTGCTTACATAGGTATTTTTCATGGAAAATATTTTGCACAGAAGGAAGGGTGTGAATAATATAATTAATGGTGGCTGAATTCTATTTAGCTTCAGTTTCAGGGTCGTCATGTTGTGGATGCTGGCTTGCCGTCACACTGTCATGGCTTACTGGAACACTTGAATAGAACAGAGCCATCATTAATGTTATTAGTAACACCTGTGCCGTTTCTGCTATGACAGAATGTCTGCTGTGAAAACGCTCTATTGTAAAAGGTTAATTGTGTCAGTAGTTGGCTGTGAGGCTAAGGGACAAGGCCAGTGATATTCTATGTTTTTCTTTTGTGAACAAATTCCAAGAAGAGACAGTGAGTGAACAGATTCTACCAACATGTGTAGCCAAAGCTTAATATACTGCAGTTTATTCCTCTGTGCCACAAGAGCTCCATTGTTAACCAAAAATGAGTAGAAACACATCAGTGAGGCACACCATTGCTGGGTGACATGTTCTCTCATTATCATAAATATGGACTCTACAGCTGTCACCTTCTATTTGAAATTCAATCTGCTGTTCGAGCGTGGGAAACAATATAATATTTGACCTGTAATCGTCTATTTGACGTCTACTGGTTAACTATTGTTTTCTGTTCGCGAACACAAAATTGAGTGTAAGCTAATGCCAGCTTTTTTTAGTCACCAAACCATCTGAAAAAGAAACCACTTTGGATTCAACACCATAGATGGAAAAAATGTGAATAAGGTGTTGCTATTTTCGGATGAAACAAACTTCATTCTGGGTAGTTTGAATTCATGCAAACTAGTTTTCTTTAAAACTTGGCTTTATTTTGAGTCAATCCGACATGCATCGTCCTGATGCCGTAACTCACTAGAGCATCAGATGTGTATTCATCCTTAGCTGAAAGAGCTGAGGAAGGCAGCTAATGGGAACGCTTCCTTGCTAAGATGGTATAAGAGAGGTACACACAATTTTGAGTAGTTGTACAAATCAGGATCTAAATGCTAATTGATGAATTGCTAACAAGTAGTTTAAATATCTTTGAATCAAGGACTACAGTGTGTAATATAAAACAGATCGTTGTTGAAAATAAGAGCAAGAAATGAAGTTGTCTAAGAGGAATTCAGTACAAACATTTTGTGAAGGATAGATCTGATAGTGCGACAAAATGTGTATCAGCTCAAGAGTTAGCTCACTAGCATCTGATATGGCATTGTAGCCAATAATACAATGTTTTGTTTGAGAAATTTGTCTAAAGCTGTAACACACCGGCAGCGTTTTTTTCGTGTGGTTAATTTGCAAGTCAATATATTTTTTAGAACTGTTTTTTTTTCTTTCACTAGTACTTTCACACCGTATGCGAATATAATGCGGCAAAAAAGCATCAGTTTTCTGAGCTTTCGCACCGCGAATAAAGGCATCAACCAATCACGTTGCACAGAATCGGTTGAGTTGCGCCTATGTTTTCCCACAAGGCTCCATTGTCCGAACCAGGATGGCAAACTTTATTACTCCTTTCAACCTTGACAAAGGCAGCACAGACTAGATCCACTCCCTCTGTTCTAACCTTTCACAATAAAAGCCCTAGACATATACAGTAATATTCACAGGCGTTTATCTATCACGCCCCCAGTACGTAAAGCCCTTAAGGCTGGTTGATTTCTTGATCTATAATTCTTGAGTCCCAAAACAGTGCTTGAAGAGGGGAAACATACTAAAAAGTAGTTCAGCACACATGATTGCACTCATTTCCAAACACAGAGCGTATCTGAAGTGTTACCATTAAATGAAATGGTGCCACATGTGTTAGCGTGAGAGGAATTCAGCATAATGAGAAAGAAGTATGAAAATTTGCAGCAAATGCGTCCAGCCTCATGAAGAGCACTCCTGTTGATTAGCTCAGAGGCTCTTGTGAGGTCACCGAAAGCCGTTATGCACATCATACACGTTGAATAATTTAGCAGGAACCCAAGTCATTTTCCCTCGATACAATTTATGTATGTTGATGCAAGAGCAAAAAAATATATATTTTATCTAATTAACATGCTGTTTAAAAGAGTTTTCTACGGTTATAAAATAATAACAATAACAACAGACTGCAAAATGATCCACACTCACGACGAGCAAAGACACGGAAGAGGAAAATATCACACTTTTAATCCAGACATATTTCACCTCATTCTGATATATTGTTATGAAGTGAATTCAATTCAACGCGAAAGTAATTACATCTATTATATTCAAACAAAATGTTGTAAACCATTGGCCATGCTAATCACATCTTCTTTTATTCCGAGAGAAGACTCCAGTTGGCTGTTTCTTTCCTTTCATATTTTATATGCTTATTATCTAATTTTCTTTTGAAGGCCTTGATTATTCCCAGTCTGAAAATGAACAATAATTGCTGCCCTACTGCTTACAAAGTCTGTGGAACAGAAGAATAAAAGAGCAGTCTTTTCAATGGTCAATCAACAAAGAAGTACATTAATCATTATCTTACATTACAATTTCGTGTCTTGTGCATGAACCATGGTTCTGGAAGAATTAAAATGTCTTTTACCCTCCCAATTATGCGTGAGATTTGTATGGTTACCCTGAAACGTAACATGAACAACAAGGATAAAATAGAATTTACAAAGAGGAGAGTGCTTTGATCACATACTGTATGCCTTTAGGAGTCTTGCCTGAGAGTCTTTGATGTGAATCAGTGCATGAAACACAGGTCCAATTGGCCTGGGGTGACCCTCAAATTTGCACTCTTTAATCATGTGTTCCATGTCAGGTGTATTCAAAAAATGGTCCCTCGTGCTTTATAATTTTATACCATTATGAGGCAAATTTCCAGACAGAAGTGTGTGAAACAATTTGCCACCCTTTAGTTTATCAGACAAAACAGTACTGCTTGCTGTGAAAGATATTACAGAGGACAGAGACAGGATGGGAGGAAAAGCCCTAACAGTTGTTGTGTTAATACCTTCATAAACACTGGGATTGCAGCACCTAATTACCATCAGATGGATGGAACTTAAAGGTCAGTCATAGCTTTTTTCTTTTTTTTTAGCTACGCTACCAACGCGGCTCTAGGGATTTCCACGGACCAATATTTTGGTCCGAGGGGATGGACAGACTAACATCGATATCTCAACAAAAATATCTCAACACCGTGAATGGATTGGATGGATTTCTATCTTCCATCTTGCGTTACCAGCGTGTTGAAATTTGCGCTTGTCCAACATTGTATTTGACTAGTGCAATGCCCGTCCGGAACGTTTGAATTGCTTGGCCCCCAGTGTGAAGCTGATTGGATGAACGGTTTTCGAAATATGCGAAGGATAGTCATACATACGTACATACACAGACAGAGAATACTTCCTTTATAGTTAGATGATGCGACTACAGCGCCACCTATTGGCCAAAGGGCACCAAATTTGTCATGGTCAAACAAACATCACATCTACACGTCTACCAAATGTGGTCGCAATAGCACAAAGCATTCAGGAGACATGACATTTTTTTTTGTAATACAACTGTCTAACTTTGAAGACCAACTAAAGCAAAACTGTATGGAACATCAACAATCCAAAAAAGTAACTATTTCCTGCTTGGTCCAGAGATGTTCTGTACCAAATTTGGTGACGATTGCTCAAAATTTGTAGGAGGAGTAACAAAAATCATGGTGAAAAATCGATCTGGATGCAAATGGCATGGCTTATACATATAGATAAGTTTGAATCCACAGAATCCAGGAAAAAATAATTTTCGGAAAGTTAAGGTTCATAAATTACAGGCCAAAATGTTAAGTTCATTGTTATAGAGCCACCATTTGGTCAAACTGCACCACATTCGACACTGCACTCCATTGGGTAATGCCTGACAAAGGCTTTCTAGCCTCCAGGTACCTCACTGTCACCCAGTCCAACCAGTAACAGAAAGCCTCCTTCTGCGGCATCCTTGGCACTGTCCATCCCAGCACCAAGCATGTAGCACGTACATTTAGTCGCCCTTCATGTTGAAGTATGGTTATAGTTATGGACAATCCATGGCTAGAGCTGCAGCCCAACTACTTAACACTGATCAGGTTTTTTTTTTATCCCTCAGTAAAGACCCCTAAGAATGGTGCTCTCGGGGATACTCTGGTGGCCAGTTAACCCTTAGCTTGATCAGCACATGCTGACTTAGCAACACCAGGCAACTACCTTATAGGCCAAGGGCAGGAAGTACAGTTAAAGGCATCTTTCAGTTGGGTCATTTTCTCATAATTGTGGCCGTTCTGACTAAAGGTCATGGTAACTTTGTACTTGCCACCTCCGTTGTAGAGTTCCGGGGGGGGAAAAGCCACTGCTACTGCTATGTATAAATGTTCAACTGATGGCAACTCACAGCTCAACACTAGTTGCTGCAGAAACTTTCTACAACAAAAGCAACTTCCTACAACCACAGCAGTACATCATAGCAATAGACATAACGTTAGCTCTTTGTATTCTTGAAAACAGAAGCATTAGGGCTGGTTTGAACAGGCATCCTATCACTAGTTCTATGTAACAGACATAAGGCATGAAAGTAGACCTGTAAGTGAAAGAAACTGTAAACTCAACAACAGATCTCATTCCTCTGGCCTGTGTACATTTCCTCCATCTGTATTTGACCTTGGTTCTTAAGTGGCAGTTTGTGAGGCATGTCACATTTTTTCCCCTGACCATTCTTCTGACATATTTTACAATACATTACCATTGTTACCTGGAACTGGTGAAGTATGAACTTTTATAAGAAGTCGGAGACGCTCCAGCTATAGGGGAGGAATTTTTTTTTTTTTATGAACCAGCAACAGTCCAAACTGAGAATAAAGGTATCAAAGTTTATTCTTCCCCATATCTTTCGACCATTTTAGAATACTTTTAGCTTAGTTTATAATGAAAAACTTACATACGGTACCTTAATCTTGACATGGCAAATGCAAATTGTTATCTGTCCATGAACTAAATTCCATTCTCCCGCTGTATAGACATTCCTGTGTGATTTAATAGGCTCTTCTTATTTCTATATGGAGATAGAATTGGAAGACAAATAGGATTTAAGGAAACATATTACCTCTTGTCCCTCTCTGAATACAAAGGGCAGACCTTAGTGCTATCACAAAGAAAACAGCTTAGCAGCAGTGCATTTGTTTTCCATTCAGAGAGAGAAGCACTTTGTCTTTCCAATCGTTACCTGTCTGTGAATCAGTTGCTCCATTAAGGACAGCCTAAAGAGGGAGGTGCTGTCTAGGGCTAAATTGCAATTAGTCGGCCTGCAAGTGAGGCTGGCACCAGTTAACTTGGGATATTGGAGTGCAAGGGCCCCGTAATCAGGCTTTGGTCATGTAGAACAATGCATAAAATTAAATTGACATTAATGAATAATTGTGTAATGAAAATGGAGGAGTAGAGTTAATTGCATGTTACAGTGAGTGTAATGCCCAGATAACCTTGTGTCTAATGCTATTCTTAGTCTGACTGCCAAGGCTCTCACCGTGGCTCCTCTCGGCGGGAAGTCATTAAAGCTAGGGAGTAGATAATGCCAGTGTGCCGAAACCCAGAGTAGCTACAATCTTGCAAAGACTTTCTTTCACAGGCTTTTTTTTTTTTTCCTAAGTGGGCTATGCTGAAGTCATTTGTACACAGTCTGAATGAAATTAAAGGTCACGAGTGCTACGCATCCATGTCTGGATGGGCTTTTAGAGTGGGGCCCACTCACCCACGGGGGCTGTCACACGGTAGAATGAACACCTTAAGATGACTGAGGGCTAGGATATTTGCTACAGATGAAGAGGACTTGAGTGACAGCTGCTCTGACTAATTCATAGATGTAACCCATGTTGAACTACACCTTCCATTTAAAAATTATTCCAACAATTAGATACTTTGTTCAGAATTTCAGTTTGAGTTGCACTCACATTATCAGACATATAAGACTATTTCAAAATGTCATTGACTGCTCAGTGACAGACGTATAATTAGATATATAATATGCGCTTCACAACTTGGGGGTCGGGACCCCCTCAGGGGGTTGTAAGATAAATCTGAAGGGTGGCGAGGTGATTAATGGGATAGGAAAGGAGAACAAAAATAATACTCTGGTACACAAAATTATTTTGCTTTTTTTTTTTTTTTTAGATGTTTGGCTAGTTTTCACTTTTTTCTTGTGAATTTTTGTTGCTAATTTTACCACGTCAGGCCTCTGAGACATTGGACTCCAACTTAACCTGGCACTTCTGGCAATAACTATGTGATTTGGCTCCAATTTCAGGGAACAATTTTAGGTTCTTGTTACACCTCCTATTCCAATAAAATGCTAAGCTGACACAACCTCAGTTGAACATCCAAACATTGGCGATTTGGCTACAGACAAGCATATAACCATTCAGCATGTTGCAATTCAAATGTTCAGAGAGAAAACTAGACTTCTGCTCCTCCTCATGGCTCTGTTTTCAGGCTTTAGAAAATCTAGCCCATGACAGGAGACTTTGGCCAATCACAGGTCATTTCAGAGAGAGAGAGTATTCCTATTGGCTGTTCTACAAAAGCAGATGCGCTTGCACGTACCTTCAGTGAAATCCTGATTCAACGGCGGAACATCCTGCAGGAAAAGTTGCTATTCTAACATTGTCTTTCACCATTGTCTACACTGCAAAGCAACCCAAAAAAGGAAGATGGACTGACAATATTGGCGAAGCGTTTCAGGGATGGAGAGAAAATGTTTCTTAGTTTAGCCTTCTGCTCATGGCTGCAGCTAGAGCTGTGAGCTAGCCTCGCGGTTACAGTAGCTATGGCAGTAGTAGCTCGGGGAAAGCATCATTTTGCAAGTATGCAAAGAAAACTAGGAAGGTAGTTCCCATAGAATTCAGAATCACAATGATGATCAGGATGATGTCTGAAATGAATGACTACTACTCGTACAAGTTACTACATGAAGGTTGATGTTTGAAATGAATGACTAGTACAAGTTACTATATGAAGAACGTCCCCTCGTCGGTGGGAGGGGCTTAGGACAGAAAGGGGAATGTTTTTCCAAATTCTGGTTTTTTTTTTTTCGGAAATCTGCCGACCCTGGGTTACAACTTGGATCACAATATACTGAAAAGTTATTATTGGATTTTTGCCCAAGAACGTCAAAAATCAACAGCCTCTCCCAGCTTTAAACTAAAATCGAACTTTGATTTCACCTACAATTTGTAAACTAAATTACTTAGTTCTTTCCAGGAAATCATTAGGAAGTAATGGACCCGTAAAATAAAGTGTTAACAAAATAATCCATGTCATAATCCATTCAGTTACCAGCAATACTGGGTGAATACAAATTGCTTCATTTCAAGATTGTACATGCTAAAAATGTTGGGAACCACTGCCCAAATTATACATAAGTAATAATACAATATTATAATAAATGTAAGTCCACATTAGAAAGTCCATTTGTTTTGCAAGGAAGCGACACAAAGGCCTAAGGGGCATAAAGAAATGTTTTCAACTCTCTGTGTGGGGCCCATCTGCAGCAGCCTCCCAAAGGGAAAACCAGTGAAAAGAACAGCAATGTATCAATTTACTAGCTGCTAATTTACCATTGTCTCAGCTCATTAGGCTAAAATGCATCACTAACATCACATTATCACAGCAACATGCAATAAATAAAGCTAAGGAAGCAATATTGTAGTAATTTACCTTCATCATTTGTGGTAATCACTGATTTGTTTGCTTATTGCTTTTCGCTGTTAATGCACTGAATGATTGAACGCATGTTATCCAATCATCTAATAAGTGGACCCTAAGAGGAATTAAAATATACATGTACATTTTTTAAAAGGCACACCATACCAATCCAGTATTTAGAACTGTGTATTATTACACATGAAAAAAAAGTGTAATTTTACGAGGCAGTGAGGATTGTGTTGAAGATTTGGTGCATTTTCTTCTTTGTGACTAAGATTCAATAAAAGCAAACAGCATGAACTATCTCTTTGTTCTAATTTAGATTAATGCAGTGCAGTAGCTATACCGTTGAAGCTTTCTGTCTGAAGAAATATCAGGAATAGGTACAGTTGTTTTATTACTTTTATTTCTATTAAATCAAAAATGCAGATCGTAAAAATCAGTTATCCATACCGGATCGGTCGAGGCCCGTGCTACCAACTAAATGGAAACAGATGATCCACAGTGGCGACTTCTAACGGGAGCAATCGACCAAAGAGCAACATTTGTTAGAATGATGAAATACAATAGCTATGATAAAAGAGGACTGAAAGTAGACCTTGTTAGCCTTGCTAGCAAAGTGGTTCTAGGGAAGGCGATGTCGGTCTGTCCACCACATCTGTCCAGACTGAAATGTCTCAACAACTATTGGATGGATTGGCATGAAATTCGGTGTAGACATTCATACCCCCCTCAAAAGAATTATAATAAACTTTGGCGATACCTTAAAAGGAGGGTGGGCGATCTTCAGAAATTAGCAAGAGTACACTAGATTTTTAAAAATGATCTCTTTTCTAATGAAAGTAGCTAACAGCACTAGCTGCTGACTAGCTCCAAAAGTCCCTAAATCTAAAGAGAAACTTGCTAAGTCAGCAACACTGACAGTGTGTTGCTTCAGGCCTCCCTCCAAAGCCCACTCCCCCCTCCCCCTCCCACACACACACTATTATCATTACAAACATAAACATATCATAATGAACGTGAACAGCGAACATGGCTATTATAAGTATTCACATTAGCAGCTTATGGAAGACTCCGCAATGAGAGCACGGGCAGAATGCGTGCAGGCAGATAGGTAGCCCGTCTAATTATTACATACAATGAAATGATTGGACGGGTTTATTACAGTCCTGCGACAGACACAGATACCAGATTTTTTTTTTTTTTTTTGTCCGAGCATTTGATTTATCGATTGCTGTCGGGATGTAATGAGAATTTCAACTAATATAACAAAACCTGTTTCCAAAATCCTTACCAACCCTGCCTACCTTTCAACTACTGCTGTCATCGGATCAAAATTTCAATTTGTCCAATACTTAAAGGGACTGTTTGTAACATCTTACACGTATAAATCAATCTAGGTCGGTATCCCATGCGCGCTCGCGTGTGGCTAAGCTGTTCAGACTCAGACTCCAACACAAACTACACGGAAGCACCAAAACCACAAAGTTATATCTAGTGAAGCCCGTCTTGCAAAACAGTGTTGGCCGCGGTCGGAGGATGCGGGGAGACCTTAGCTTTGGTCTCCAGGACCGGAGTCTCTGCTCCTCTGCTCCTCTGCCTGTCTGCTTGCCTTCACTCAGCTCGCTCCACCTCACGTGCATGCGCACACACTCCACACTGCAGAAGAGTTAGTTTAGCTCTGAGAATATCTAGTGAATGTACAGTGGACGTTTGTGCAGAAATAACTGCTGCAGCTCCTCCAGACCAACAGAGGTTTTCCGTGTCTCCCCTGTTCCCTCCGACCGCGGTCTGGAGGCTGAAGAAGGAAAAGCCAACACTAGGATCAGCAGTGATTCATGGAGAGACCTTCGTCTGGTCAGCTAACATTACTGCCAAGCAGGTGAAATATAGAGTGATATTGTGGTTTTAGCTTACGTGTGTCACCTCACTGTTTTGACGGATGCTCGCTCACATTCACGTAGCGCGTGCACACGGGCGAGCGCAAGCAACAGGACACTGATTTTCGTTGACTTAACGGCCACAGATGTCGCTGTTACAACCAATTTCTGATTCTTACAAACAGTCCCTTTTAACTTTATGACCAACAACCTGCTAAAACTAATAATATACCCATCAGGCTCAGGTGTACTTTGTGTTTAGTGCTAATTAAAAAATGTTAACACGCTAACATGCTAAACTCAGATGGTGCACATGGTAAACATTAAACCTACTAAACATCAGCATGTTAGCATTGTCATTGTGAGGATGTTAGCATGCTAAAGTTAGCATTGATACAGTTTACAATACAATGACCAAAACATTTTTCTTTAAATATTATGTTTTATGAATATCTTATAAATGTGTAAAAAGGTATTTTCTTCATTGTTCTTCTGTATAATCTTTATTCATTATCGTCATGATTTTCAATGGGAGCGTAACATTTCAGCTCATAAGATTAGCCTACATGCAGTCAGTCGTTCATATTTTGCAAGGGTCTTGAGGTAAAATTCTTGATTGTTTGTTATCTACGATAGTGTCTTTTATGATATTTCCAGTTGTAGTCACTTTTTAACCCTCATCATTGTCCTGATCCGAACATCGTTTTAGACAAAGCTAAAGTAAGGGCCCCCTGCTTAAGCAATATCAATAAGCATGATGTCACTGTATTTAGTTTCACATATCCATGCTCTTCAGGATTTCTATCTACTGGAGACTATGTCCTAGATAGACTTACCCTAGATACGTCAATCTAGCCTTTTTTTAATAGTTTTTTCATTTCACTTGAATAGCTTTTAGCCCGTGTTGGGAGAGATCCGAAACTGCTGTTGAATTACAGAGATTAACATTCATGTTGATAGTGCACACAGATGTATCGTGGCATGATGTAATGCTTTCTATCTTATCACAGGCACTTAGGGTAGAGCCTCAGGCCCCTCGCGTCCCTCACTTTATGTGTTTAGTTTCATTGCAGATGGTGGTGACGAGGCGCTGTTTCCCTTGAACAAGTCCTATCTTGTACAGTTTTACAGTTGCCTTGTTTCATTGGTGAAAGAAGCAGGATGTCACATGAGGAAGTAGGCTAATTAATTTACAGTAAACCCCCCCTCACATTCTTCACTATTACCCACTAACCAGGAGTTTCCCTATCCCTGGAGACTTCCCAGTGAGTTTCTAAACCACTTCCTCGGGAGGAGGATCTTGATGTAATGATTTGGGGCATGCTTAGAGTTTGAATGTTGTCACCTGTCCAATCCAACTACGCTAAAGTTTAAATTAATTGGTCCAAACATGCTCAATGTCTACACATCATGAGACACATTTGGTCTTGTTTTACAGCGTACTCAACATTGTGATGTTGCCCCAAACAAAAATCCAGCTACCTCAGTGACTAATTTCAGTAATTACATTTGCCTAATGCAGTTTGTGTGATTTATTTGAAATGATTTCTTACTCTCTACAGTACACTGTAAACATGTTCACACTTCCTTGTCCTTTCTGACTACTGCTTCTTACTACCTGAAACTGGCACAATTATACAACCCCTTTCTTTAACCAACATATTAGCAGAATGCAATCTAACCCATTTAAACTAGGTATCAGAATGTTAGACGTTGGTTGTATGTATTTTAGATACATATTGGACTTTACACTCAATACATGAATCACATTAAAAACACATAAATGTATTAAAGCAGCAAATTTGTGACCCGACCGCCATGTTGAGATAAATTGAGGAAATATCAAGCCCCGCCCACCAGCCAGAGCAAACGTTCTAATTTTACAGCTAAACAGTACACTACAAGATATTTCTGAAAATATTTGAGGAAAGAAATAGGCATTACAGTAACAGAATATTGATTCATATTTGATCAGCGCTGCCTAGTTTGACCGTTTGATCGGAATTCACGAGTGATTGACAGCTGCCTCCATTGAATGAACAGCCAATAGGAATGCGCTCTCTCTGAAATGACCTGAAAGCCTGAAAACAGAGCCATGAGGAACTGCAGAAGTCTAGTTTCCTCTCAGAACACTTGAATTACAATATGCTGAAAGGTTATTATAGTATTTTTGCCCAATGATGACAAAACATTCTGCCTTCTACCGCTTTAACATCATTAATGCAATGCATTTTACAGTCTACATTGGTGGCAAGCTTTAGCGGGCTCAAAAGCAGAAAATCTATGTATGTGCCCTGTTTCTTTTAGCTAATTTAATTACATCTAAACTTAGGGACACTAGGCGGTTAAAAATGGGTTTTGACATCCTGACAATCAGCAGTGGATGCCCTGACATCTGGTTACAATTGACAGTCTGAACAAATTATCTAGTAGTTGAAGAGGTTTAGAGATTCTGTGTTTATCCCACTGATTGTTTGGCATTGATTGGTGAGAGTTTGGCCATCCTACTCAATCAAAATAGTTCTTCATGATGAAAAACTGACCAAAATGGTCCAACAAACTGAAGTTATTTACCACCTACTGCTGTGCAGAATGCTATCACAGGGTCAGGGATCCCTCTTGTTTACGTAATGTTGCCGCCCACAATATGAAAAAAATACACAATTAAAAAATATTGCTAAGTGCTCTTTATTTTCCTTTTCTTTAACTGGAGCCTGATTTTTTTTTTAGGGTGGCATGATATGAGTTTAAAAACTAGGACGTCGTCCAATATTTGTTTTAAATTTGGTTACTGAGTAATTGCTACCAAGACACATACTCAGTGGGACATTTTACAGATGAAAAAGAAACAGTTTCTAAATTACCGCAAACATATCTTTGGCATTTCTGTACTGGAATTTTAAATATATTTTCAAACCATAACTCACATTTTTATTTAAGATTGGAATAAAATGAACCTGTATTCTGACGTGACGTGGAGATTTGCATATACATTGAAGCGAGTGTCTTGGTCAAACTGTCAGATGCAATATTTCTCCGTTTTTGGAGTTAGACAGCTACTATACATCAAAGAGGCCGATTGCTGTTGTCCACATTATTCTTAATAGGGTCCTCACAGCAGGCAGCAATGCAACTATTTGTGTTGCTTCTTCTAGACTCCCTGATGCTCCCTGGTTTCCCATTCTATACGAAAATTTAAAGAATAAAGGGGTTTTACTTCAAGGTGGGCGTCAACACAAAATTCATTCATATGTAATCCACGTAATTGTGAACGGCCAAGTATAAAGAGTGGCGAAAAGACACCAGACTTTCGCCCAGGAGACCGGTGTTCGTATCCCGTGTGAAACCACAAATCAAAGCTTGTCAAAAATGTATTTGTCACGCAACTTCCGTATTTAAGTTACATCACTTCTTGGTGTTATTTAAACCCAATCTGCGATCTTTTCCTAAACCAAACTAAGTAGTTTTATTTTTAAAAGACTGGAGCGGAAATTGACCCGTGCGTCACGTGTCACTGGACATTCGTAGGAAAACACACGCAAAATACATTGTTGACAGTTGTGCTGAGCATCACGAAAAAAAGGGGAAATTTGTGCCAATGTACACAAATCAAATGGATTAAATTTCTTGAAAATTTCACAAACTGCAGATTGTGCACATTTTGTGGATGTGTCACCCCTAGTTGAGGTCTTTGTTATTACTACTATTCTACTATTGTTCTCAGAGCTTAGTGAAGTACTTTAAAGGGGGTAGGGCTGAGCTGTGATTGATTTTATAAACTAACTGTACGTCAGAGAAAAACATGTAATTTCAGAGGCTCAACAGATTACAGATACAGTGGTGGTAGTGTTGTGGTTTCTTGTCCAAAACTTTTTAGTGATTTCTTGGAGATGGATCAGAGGGGCTTCAGAGTGGTTGCACTGGGGCCAGCTAGTGGTACAATAGGCCGGGTGAGAGAAGATCTTGGAGAGTAAAAAAAATCTGGGCAGCTTCTATGTAAAGGTAATGTTGAATGTGTCTAAAGCATAGACTGTATATAAGAAGTGGATGTAGTCACTGTGACGTCACTGTGTAGTCACTGGTTGACTGCTGTTTTGAAGCCTTGAGTTTTGGCCGTCGCCATGTTGTTTTTTTGCAACCAGACGTGACACGAGAGAGTGGAGCTAAGTACAACCGAATGCTGAATAAGACATTTTTAGATGACCAAAAAGGTTATAATTAACTTTCATGAACAGAAAACACACTGTGAAAGGGTTAAAGTTCTAAGACGAAAACACAGCACAACTCCCAGACCAGACAACGCCGTGGTAGCAACCGGTCAATCACAAGGTAGCCACGCCCTAAAGCATCTCCTGCTTTATGGTCTATTTGACTCTAAATGGGACCATAATTTACTAAATGAACATCATGCTGTATTGAAGAAGACTTGAAACTAGTGATTGAGACCATAAACTCATGTTTACAATGTTTACTGAGGTAATAAATCAAGAGAGAAGTAGGCTCATTTTCTCATTTTCTTCTACACAATCTCACTTCTTTTTGTAACCAGAGGAGTCGCCCCCTGCTGGCTATTAGAAAGAATGCAAGTTTAAGGCACTCCAGCATTGGCTTCACTTCTCAGACCCAGAGGTAGCTCACTGGTCTAAAGTTTGAAATGACAACTTTTATAATGATGGATAACTTTTTTATGTTATTTTTAAAAGTTAAGGTTGGATCTACAGTAACTCACAAACATTTAAATTGTTTGACATTTCCATTTTTTTTTTGCCTTGAATGTAAACATTAGGATAGGATTGGATATTCTGACTGATGGAAAGAAAAAACATCTCAACAGTTTTTTCCATGTTTAGGAATAGCATGATCTAATAACAATGCATACAAAGAATCCCAAAAAATTAAGGCAGTACTGTAGTTTCTGGGAGGAGATTTCATTAGACGGACAGTATCTAAATGTATGTGAACTGTATGAAATGTTAGTGCTGAGAAAATAAAGCCATCTCAATATGAGCAGCCCATTGCTTAAGTTCTGAACATGAACTTTGATCCAGTACACTGCAGACTTTTCATTGCCTGGAGCCCTTTTTTCCAGATGTCTCAACTTATGCTGATCTGCATAAATAGATAAATCCAAACTGATCAGGTGGTTAAATTGTTGATGTCATCTTAAAATGTTGATGTATATCAAATGAATTAAAAAGTCGGGGCTTAAAGTCTCCATAAGCCTTAAAAAAAAAAACTTTGGCAGCACACTGACGCTCACGGCTATGCTGACTTACCTGTCTAAAAGGGAGCAATGAATAATTTGATCACATTTTTCATTTCACTCGAGTGCTGAACAAACAGGAATCTGTGATTAACAGTTTTAATTAGGATTCTAACTTGACAAATTCTTACAGCCTCGCAACGTGCCTAAGATGAATAAATCACTGGCCTGGGATCATCAAGCTGCCTCCTAAGTGAATGTGCCTCGAGATTACTTTGTGATTCCACAAACTGTGAGTCAGCCAAGGCTGAGTGTGTTTAACTAATCCTCTTCCCACCACATGTCAGGTGGAGAAAGTTTATGTCCACTCAATGTGCCGACTAGCCCGCTCAGGTATTGGACCCCCAGTGCTCTGCAGTGTTTCTTCTTTGACTCTTGAAAGCTGGATGTCAAAACTGAGTGGAGCCAGTGTTAGTTAGCCTCACAGCGTGGAAGACGGCTGCACACCTGGGTTATGTGGGCACGTTAAAAATAATGGCAAAACCTTTGGGAGGTTTTATTCAGAAGTCGTGCTTTGGTGCATGTACCCAGCACAGCTAGTCGGTGAAAACAGAAGAATATTGCCTTTTTCATAATTTATATGACTATTTTTTTTCAAAGAAAAAGGGAGACAAGACCCTCAAAGACTTTCATGAAGTCATATTGAAGTTGAACTGAAATTCAATTTATTTTTCACCAAGAAATTTGGTTATCATCTGCATTTGTTGTGACAATAACATGGCTTGTATAACCTCTAAGGTGCAACTATTTTGTTTATGTGACTACCCAAACTGGTATCACACCAAAGCGTGTAATAGACCCGCCTGTCCAGTGTCAGTGTCACGCTTTGCTTCGCTGAGGTGTGAATATTACATGTGTGTATGATGTTTAAGTACCAGCAGGGGGCAACAAAACCACTCAGGTTTAGGCAACAGAACCACTTAGTTAGGTTTACGAAAAACGTCATGGTTGGCCTTAGAATAAGTACGTAAACTAAGTACAATACGAACGGAAACAACATAACATAAGTACGTAAATCACGTCACTAACGGAATTTATAAAACAAAATACCAGTCTCAAACACCGGAACCAGTCTCGAACACCAGTCTCCTGGTTGAAAGTCCTTTGTCCACTTTGTATTCTACGTCACTACCTTTGAGCGTAGCATATATACGCAGGATGCGTTTAGGGAGCAGGTCCTCCTCACAGAGTCTGCCATGTTGCTCAAACCAAACACTGGCTCCAGCAAGAGCCTTTCACGGTTTTATGTTACCTGAAGGCCATCGTAGTTCAACCGACGCTCTTGTGAAACTGTGACATATGTACGTATGCATGTATATGGCAGTGTCATCAGCAAACATTGTTAAATTGGCTTTGTTGAAAACAAGTGGCATATCACTGATTCAAAAATAGCAAACATCAGTGGCCCCCAAGCAAATTCCCTACACCATACACAAGATTAATCAATTACAATTTAAAAAGACTTCCTGTTACCTTAAGAAATATTAAAATAATGTGCACTGGGCATATTTTGATAAGATTATCTCACGTTTATTAAATCAAAATGCAGCACTAAAATCAAGAAAGACCGCACCAGCCATTTTATTACTGTCTGTATCACTCAACCAGTGATTGATCATCTCCATTAAAGCTGTGCCAGTAGTGTCCCTCTTTATATGTATGCTGAAAATCTTTTCACTGAAAAGTAATGTGTAACTTGGTCAAACACCACTCTTCACATTACGTTGACAAGTAGAGACCAACGGATCAATACTGGCACCCGGACTGTGTCCCTTGATTTTAAAGGTTTCCAATCTAGGCTATAGTATTAAACTAGTTTAATCCCTAAATTGTACGTACTTATACTTACACGTAACGTAAGTTGAAACGCTCCATAGAGCACTTTATTTCTGCTTTTTTTCCCCTTTTAATCACTACAAACCTGTACTTACTGTGCATCAAATGCAAATTTATAGCTACAAAAAGTACTGCACTGTAAGTTTTGTAATAACAGTTTGGCTAGAGTTGTAGATGGAGATACGCACCATCCCTCAACCCCCGTGACCCGCCCTAATGCCAAATTTAAACATCAGTAATGTGCACTGGGGTCTGAAATTCCATTGTGAAACGTTAGATTTAAATCTTGATGATATGCATCGTAACTATTGTAATCAGACATCCCAAGCTTCGCCTCCATTATTAATTGTCCAAAGCGTAATGATTTATTGTAGTCCTGTAGAATGATTATTAATTTTCTGGTTGATTATACCTGTGGGCGGCAACAACACTGTTCTGCATATAAGCATCTGCTAAATGAAAAAAGTATTCTTCACATGAAAAGATGTCCTTGGAGAAACAACAGCTCATTTTTTCGCTTTAATCAAACATATGTAAAAGTGCTGTTGATTAAGGATACTGTGGCATGCATTCAGAGGGGAAATATGTAATGAACATTATCTGATTATTTTCTTTGTTCAGACTTGTAAAAGGAAAGAAAAGTTGTATTGAGCACGCAGTTACGTCCAAGTAACTGTTGTTCTTCTGAATCATTTGCACGCCGTAACTTGGCAAGTGCTGCACAACAAACTGCACCTGCACCGCAACACAAACGTGCAGCCCCAGTATATCACACTGGTGTGACACTGGTGGTTTACATTCCAAAGGAACAGCGGAGAGTGACAGGAGTGTGTGTACAATACAAGCTGCTCTCAGCCAGGCAAGTCTGGGTACGCCTGAGCCGCAAACAGCAGGCCAAGTTCAAACTTCACTTCAAGAATCACTGGGATCTCAACACTTAGAGGAATGCACAGGTGCAGACACTCAGCAGCAGACAATCCCAGCTAACACTTGATCAGTTTGACACTTTGCAGGGCCGATGCCAATGACAAGTTCCTGTGGGATTGTGATTGGGCCTCCTGCAACAAAAGAAAGAAGTCCATTGAGCTGCTTTTTTTTCCCCGCCTCCGGTCTTGCAGTAACCTGGCCTAGAAAATCCCTCTGCGCTCTCCTGCTCATTTACAGCATCGCAGCTGATGGTTGTGTAATAACACTTTTACTCTGATGAGCTTGGCATTGGTATCCAGTGGCATATTAATCTATCCATGTCCAATTAATCAATGCTGGATCACATGCTGGTGCTATTACATTTACTGATATCAGCTGACATGTTGTGCCTAGGATCAACCTTCCTGTAGAGTAGAGCAGTGATTTTTCAAAATGGGGTCCGTGGCTCTCTGCCAAGTTTTCAGATTCATTCATTTAAATTATCATGATAGATTTATTTATTTGTTTATTTATTTTCAAAAGGTTTCATAGTTCAACGAGTGATATTTAATTTTTTAAATCTATAGTATAATCATCCCATTTGCAGGAAAAAACGGTTGCAAACCACAGATACGTTGAATGCGGACATTTTTGCATATAGTCAGAGCAATGACAAAGTATATTGAGCGACTGTGACTGAAAGTTATGCAGTGTGAAAGTTATGTCTTGTAATAAGGAGTATAACAAGCACAAAAGCTTAAGGGCGGGAGGGGAGGGAAGGGTGGTGGATGGGTCAAACAAACAGATTTTCATCCAGGGTATGACTTTGCGCTTTTTACATAACGTTGTTTCATGTAACCTTGTTTCACGTTACGTTGTTTCACGTTACGTTGTTTCACGTTACGTTGTTTCACGTTACGTTGTGTCACGTAACGTTGTGTCACGTAACATTGTGTCACGTAACGTTGTTTCACATAATGTTTTCGTACGTAACGTTTTCGTACATAACGCTGTTTTATGTAACACTGTTGTACGTAACGCTGTTTTACGTAATGTTGTTTTACGTAATGTTGTTACGCTTGTTACGTAAAATTACAAAGAAAGTTTGCCATGGGCATTTGTTGTTTATTTACAGTAGTTACTTTGTTACGGTTATGTTACTTTGGTATGTTATAATTTCAACACAAACCATCAAGTAGTTTTGTAGCCTAAACCTAACCAATCGTTTCACAACGTTAACCATGTGGCATTGTGCGTTACTGCAAGCGTGATATGAGGCTGATATGAAACGTATTTACGAAACATTTCTTTGGATTCAGAAACGTCGTCATTCAACGTATCCCGCTGTTTGCAGAAACGCACAATGCCAACATTTTTTCTGATGACTGGGTTGGTATAATAGTTCATAGATTACGTTTTGATCTAACAAATCTATAACTCTCTGCAAACATGTTTAATACACATCTAATATCTCACGGATACATTCTCTTGTGTTGTTCTTAGACATAACTAAGACAAGACTAAAGACTATAGGGGAAACCTAAGGGGAAAAAACGTCACATTATTCCAAGGGTCATACATGAGGGGATCCCCGGTATATTCTCTATCTTGTAAGCTGAACTAAAAGATTGAGAACCACTGGAGTAGAGCACATTGCATATATTTCTATATTAGCACATTTTGTAACTGTATTTATTAATATTCTGTACTAATCAGTCAGAAGAGAATCTCTGAAGAGCTCTATTTGCAGCTTCATTGATCACAAGAGATATCACTGTCCCTCAAACAAAATTTCCCAGGACTTTCATTAACTAAATTAGATTAAATATCCAATTAAATAGCTTCACTCATAAAATTAGAAAGGAAGGACATGATGTAGTGTTTTAATGATACTGATTAGGCATGTTGCTTAACATCACAGCAGTCTTATCCTAAATTAGCCCTGCATTTGTCTGGAATAGCACCTCTGACACACACCAGTGCCGAGGAGGGAAGACGGCACTTAGTTCACCCCGTCCTCTCTGGCCACTAAGAAGGAGAGACAGATTAATTAACAGACCTTTGCAGCCAATGAAGACAGGTGGCAATAATCCTGACGAGAGACAGATCTGAAGCCTCTCATACAAAACCAATTTCAACCGCACTCCATTTTTCAAAAGCTCATCAGGGTGAAGAACGAGAGAGTTGAACCTGTGTGGCTGCAGAATTTGTTTCTCTCTGATTGCCTTGTCAGGATATCTTATCCGATGGCAGATGACCAAAACCCCACCCTTCACAGACAAACTCCCTTTCTGTCTCTCTGACACACAAACTGTTTCACACAATGCATTCTGTGTCTTCCCCACTCACGCACATCCTCTCACACTGTCTTACACTTCCCCACAAAGATGCGCGCAGCCACAATTGAGGTTTCGGCCAAGTTTCAGTCGGTGAGCTTGTCAAGCTTTCCCTTCTCACATGGCACAAATGTAGTTTACAGTCGTAACATAGATATGTATTAATGTTTTAAACTGACAAAGGTTGACAAAAGCAGGCTGCTCCTTTCTACTCCACAGCCTTCCATTTTGCAGACTAAAACTACTACTGTCACTCGTAGATTTTATCAGCAGTAGCCAGCTAGCTTATTAAGCTAACGTTAGATCAATATTTTTGGGGTTCCGGGTATATCCGGGTAACAAGACTTCATCTTCCGTGCACCAGTCATTGTGAACAGTCTGATTAGCAACGTTTCTCAACACAATACGCAAACATCAATACTTTTTGTAGGTGTTTTAGGTCCAGACGTGATTTCGGCGTGATTTTGGCTAATCTCTATAAACAGATGTCTAAGAAATCTGCATAAGAATGCAGATTTTAAAAAAAGCTAAATCGTCATCAGACGATAGTGATGGGTTCTGAGATTGCATTTCGGGGTTGTGTCTGAAAGGTAACCCATAAATTGTGATAGCGTGCAAAGCCTTGCAAAAACTCTGGCGAGACTCGCTGCCTGACTACCTAACCTAACCTTAACCATTTTACGAGAGTTTCGCAATTTGCATCTTACCTTCTAGGCATGGCCACATTTCAGCTGACGCATTCCGCCCAAGCCCCCAGGAAGAGCTTTGGGCTTTGAAGCAAATTTTTGTAGTGGCCTAACAGTGGAATGGCAACTTCCCGGTCGGTCATGTGATGCCATTGGATCCAAAAAGACTTACATTGGGAAATGTAAATCAGCGGATCATTTTTTTTTTTTTTAGGTAAATCATCTTCGCCGGAAGATCCGGGTACTTTATCACTCGGCAGTCGAGCCATTTTGGCTTCATGCGCCGCTGAGAAACCTTTGTAGGAATGAACAGCCGCCCACCTCCGATGCTGTACTTAGTTCTCTTCATACATCCATGGTTCTGCCTCTTTTGCTCTCAAAACCGACTGTTTACCTGCATACAACCAAATCCTGCTAAAACGTGGTTGGTCAATACTACTCGGACTACAAACGGAAACCAGAACGCTACCTAAATCTTGTCCCGATACCTACAGATTCTGCATTCGTATGTAGATATTGCAGTTTATAGAGATTACAACTGTGTGTCATAAACTAGTTAGCCAGACATGCTAACATTTGCAGCTTACATTAGAGCAGATAAAAACACACTGTTTAATCTATTCCCAGTACCAGCTCTTGCCGCTTCAACGTTTGGAGATGTCCAAGGGCTTGCTAAGATTGCTATGATTTGGACAATCATTGGAGGGGTTGGGCATCTGGTCAGTTCTAGCCACGATCACTTAAAGGCAAAGATTTCCACTTTTTTTTCCCTGTGATTATTTCTTATTTACACACTGCATTGTTTTGTTGGTCTAATTCATCAAAAGTGCTGCTTCTAAAACTTTTCAGTTGACTCAGAAAATGTGTAAAATAAAAGTGAACTGGAAAACTAAATTGTTTCCACAAAGGGACATCGATTCTGACTATTTATCTTGGTTATTGTCTACAATACAATGAGGTTATTTATCTGAACAGAATAGACCCCACGTGGTTTGCAGCGATACAATCAGCAGCACATTATAGTAATGCTACTAACCGATGGCAATTAGTACATAATAATGTGCTGCACTTGCATTAATGTGATTGAGCATGTCTGCTTTAGGGATATGCATATGTAACATTCTTTCCTTTCCACCACTCCAGCTAAACCTCCTCAAGAGAGCCTCAGTGGTCGATGATAGGATCCACCCTGACTGTCCAAACACCGCTCCCTCGGGGACATTAATTTCCAAGCAGTCCCACGAGTGAGTCAAAAGAGAGAAAGCTCACCGAGCATGAAAAGTAGGGAGTGGAAACCACACTTCTCTGTTGAAAAAAAAAAAAGTCTCTTTTTTTTTTCTCAGGGAGAAAGTATAATGGCAAATTAATTTCCCAGAGATTAATGTACAAGGTAAATATTTTAGTGTGAGTACTTATCTTCTAAAAAGTCAGAGGATGGACACCTCCTCTCTCCCTTCCCCCTGCCCTGCTCTCCCAGTGTGTGTGTGCGTGCGTGTGTGTGTGTGTGTGTATGTGTGTGTTGAAACAGCTAGATGCATGAGGAGTCTAATGAGAGAAGAGATTCCAAGCTGCGTGATGGCTCTCATCAATCACCTTTCTCCTTTGGAGGTGTGATGCCGGTCGGGGGAAGGGGCCATGCAGGGTCGAGTGGGAGGGAAGGCATCAGGCTTTTAATCTCAATAAGTTAATGGACTTTCTAGTCTGGTCCTGCTAAGTAGAACTTCAGCCCTGTTGTTAGCAAACAAGCGGCACGTACGCGGGAGACTCCGGAGCTGCTTGACATTTCCACATTACACAGTTAATTTGTGTTGCAACTGAAATTAGGAGATCTAACTAAAGTTTGTCGATACGTTGATAACGGCCAGTTAAAGGTTACTAAGTACTGAGTTTAGGAAAACAAATCCAGGTCTCTACTGCAGCAGGTATGTGGTGGTGCACTTCCTCAGTAAATATTTTTGCAGCTTATATGGAAAATGTGTAATTCCTCATTTAGCTGAAGGCACATACAGTAATCATCCCAAACCACACAGGACGAAATACCACGATTGATAACAGGGCTGCACGATATTGGAAAAAAAAAAAATGACAATGCAATATTTTTTTTCTGTGATATATATTGCAATGTGAAAAAATACACAATTTTCACCCTAAATGTTTTCATTTTAAAGTTAAATGCATCAATCTGGTGCAGCAAAATTAAGAGGCTCGATCTATAAACAATTTTGTGTTCGGCGTAACGTTAGCGAGTGTCCGGCCAAGAGAGAGGGAAACAGTCCAAAGGAGCAAAGGAGGCGGAACGCGGTGGCCGAAATCCAATCAGACCTGACGATGATTTAGTTTTTATTGGTTTAAAATTAGCTTGTAAACTGGCTACTTGTGAAACAATCCAGTCGTACACGTCGTCTCTCAACTCAAACTCCAATCTCGTGTCTCGGACTGTAATCAATGAGCAGCACATGGAACAGGAAGTCTTGGTCCGGATATCTGTTGGCTACTCCGGAACCCCATAAACATAGCCCCTTGCAGTACTACCTAAAGTTGTACTGTTTTAATGGATTCTAGGAAGTTTACTGGAACATTTTTCTCTTGTAAAACTGAAACATATTTTTTAAAAATGCAAAAGCTAGAACATAAATCTAACCTGTGTTTTTTTGATTGTTAGCATCTGGAGTTTTTGCCTGGGACCTGTTGGCTTTCGCTAGAAGTCTTTTTGCCTTATTCTAGCACTTAGTTAGCATGATATCATGTACTGTATGTAACCATCAAAACATGTTTTAGACTTTTTTTATTTTCATGGTTTTCATCTTCAAACATTCAGCTGAAAACATTACAAAGTCAGCCATAGATACATTTTCTACTCAACTCACTGCGCTAACGTCAATTATCTAGCTAGCTACTGTTGATATAATCTAGCGACAGCTGTAATTTCAGATGGAAAATGATGATATGCTATGAAAGTGAAGCACATTCTTTAAAAATACAAAAGCTAAAACATAAATCTGACCTCTTTGTTGAATGTTTTTTCAATAGTTAGTATCTGGGCTGAGTTTTTGCCTGGGACCTGTTAGCTTTAGCTAGCAGTTGCCTCATTCTAGCACTTAGCATGATATCATGTACTGTATGTAACCAAATCAAAACATATTTTAGACTTCTTTTTCAGGGTTTTCACCTTCGAATGAGTCAACTGAAAACATTATAAAGTTAGCCACTGATTCAATTTCTACTCAACTCACAGAGCTAATGTTGATTATCTAGCTAGCGACAGCTGTAATTTCAGATGGAAAAAGTGAAGGCCACTTGCTAAAAAATGAGAAGCCTGCTTTTGTCTACTTTTGTCTGAAATCGTGGACACGTTTCCAAAAAAATACTCTGAATTTTGAGTCGTCAATCTTCTGCCTTCCATTATCACCGTAAACTGCATACGTGCCGTCCTAGAATTCAAAGCTTGACAGGCATAGCAAAAGTAACAACAGAGGATGAAATTGAAAATTATACAGTGGTTAATCTGACCACGGTGTGCCGTATCATTCCTTTTTCTCTGTAGCAGTTTGTTCCACCCTGTAGCATTGCATCTGAGAACACTGAAACCTTTACGTTATTAGTGTTTGATATTATATCAGAGATTTAAATGGCAGGTCAAACATGTGTGACCATGACTTTATAAGGATAATATTGTATTTGTGCCTTTGTCCCCTTTGCTGTACCAGTGTGACAGCTCCGGTTAATTAATTATCTCCATGCTGGACAACGTGTTGTGGTTGTACTTCTGGAGGGAGAGGGGGTAATGTGGAAAATATGCAGAAAATGTATTTGGGTTGACTGTCCGGCTATTAATAATGATTGTGTTTGGATAAATAGTGCCCTACTTTCAGAATCTGTGGATCTAAATATTCCCAATGGGCTGCCTCCCTCCTGTATTGATTGATTGGTATAGTGTTTAAAGGTCATAGTCATAAAACATCAGGATGTAATTAACACACTGTGATTTTTAACCAGTGGTTAATGCATTGCGTGTTGACTTTTTAAGTTATAGCTTCTCAGTCTAGTGTTTGGATTGCCGCGTGTTATTTGAATTTAAGATTAGGTGTGGAGGAGATGTAATTTGGTGTTCCTCACCAAAAAGGGGCAGGTAGGTCTGCTAGGCCTGTGATACATATCCTCATATATAGTGCGTCTTTAATCATGGTTTCCTTCAAGGAATAGATGGACTATTGTGTCTCCTTTTCCTCTGAGCCTCACTAGCCTCCAAAATACTAAAAACCCTGCTTACATTCCATGCAGAGTCACGTGGAGACAAGACAGATGTGATGGTTACTTTACTCAGCTTCTTCACAGATAAGTTAGTTTGGCTGAGAGAATACAATGAACGTATTGAGCTGCTTTTAACCCGATTCAAACTGGCTCGGCCTTGATATGTACTAAAAAGCTGATGTCCCACTGATGGATGTGATGCTAACAGCTTCATTTAAATGTCCCTTTTCAGGGTTGTCACCAAAATGGAGGACTGACCACCACATTTGGTTCAATTTTTTAATAGCTTGTGTTATCATGTTCAATGGCTAGATAACAAAAGAAAGCCTTCACCGTGCGGTAACACATTCGACTCTGTTGTTACCTCGGGAGTTGAGTCTATTCATATTTCCTCCTATGATTGAAAACACGTGTTTTGGTTTGTGAAGACATTTATCTGGATGTCTGGGCTTTCTTTGGCAGAAAGGATGGAATAAGCTTCCTTTTTTTTTTTCTCCAAAGAAACTGGTGTGCATTATGAGACCAAATGCAAAAAAAAAAGATTCATAAATTCATCATTTAGCTTTTGATTTATATATGATTAATTGAATAATTCATTTGATAGAAATCTAATTTCAAATTTAATCATTTCTGAATTATTAGTTGCCATGTTCCAAATGAATTGAAATTGATTTTTTTTTTTTTTTTTTTAAAGTAATGACCTGACTGTGAACCTGATCTACAGCTTTGCCTTATCATGTTACAAATCAGCCCGAATGTTTAAGATGGTTTTGTTTATTAGAGCAGATTAATTTGAAAAGGACCAGTTTGACCAGGGACGCTGGAAGTCAGTGGGTCCTGAGAGAAAGTCAGTTTATATGACGACGTCATACTAAATGCTGCGAAGCGTTCATGTATTTTACTGAATGGCTAGGATCATAATATTTAATATTATCAACATTTTACAGTAATTTTCAGGTTAAATTGAAGGTTTTTGACTTAAAACTATGCAATTTAACATCATTTTGGACCATTATTATTGCTATAGATAACGCCCAAAGACAAAACTTTCCATAGCTGAATTATTATTATTTTATTATTTAAACATATAGGCTACAACAGCTTTCTTTTGAACAGTTAATCCTTGTAGCAGTGGTTGCCCTGTAAATTCATATTCTGTCAATCAAAAGAGCAGATTCAGAAAACTGAACATGGTTTTATCAGTGCGTAACATTGCACAAAACAACCAGTTCTGCCCCGGCGTTTTAACAGAGTAACTGGTAGATAATTGGCTCTAATTGCCAATATTATGTTGTGCTTTTGCAGGACGTGAACCTTGTATCCATAAATCAGAGCCCCCTCGTTCGTACCCTCCTCCCCCATCCCGTCCCGTGTGTCGGCTCTTCCCGATGCTCTTTACGTTTTTTTTACGCCGCGCAAAAACACGCTGTAATGGCAGGGAAAACACTGATTTTAGAAAAGCAAACGTCAACATACTGTATGTCGAAGCAGCTACAGCAACTGCACAGTCAACAACGTGGAGCATGAGAACTAAGGGGGAAGAGGGAGTGAGGCAGTGTTTGGATGACTCATAACCAGGTTACTATAGTTTACAATAATGCAGGACAGTGAGGATACAGCCACTTCATACAGGAGACGAGCGAGGATCTACCGATGCACATTCACCCCACGGAGGTTTATATGAGACTGTACTAAAATATTTTAATATTAAGCTA
>CAKAOI010047257.1:0-35019 GCA_916701655.1 Sebastiscus albofasciatus
GTACACGTGTTCAGTCAAGCCTATTGTGGGTGCAGTTACAACATTTTAATAAGAGGACACAAACTGCCTGAAGAAAAACATGGATGGGAGTGGCAGTAAATGTCACATTAAAAAATCTTTTCTCACAATGAAATGCTGCATAGCCTTGTCCGCATCCGTGCCAACGTTTGTGGCATACCTGTGTTTCCAGTTCCAGCATGTTGTACTGTCTGGCAGCATCATCAGCATGGGGTAATACTTCATACACCTGTGTGGGAAAAAAACACAACCTCCCCTGACAAGTCAGTTCTGTTTTGTTAAGCTGAGGCATAAAGCTGCTGTCACTGTGATCTCGGGAGGCCTGGAGGTTGGATTACCTATTCTTTTTCATTGCTGAGCCAGATATCTAGAGTATATCCAAGGATGTAAAGAACAGAAAGAAAGGCAGATAAAAACATCACACGTCAAAGTTCTTACAAGGTCACGACAAAAGGTATGTAAAGAGTAAAAATAAGTACATGAATGCAGCATTTGCAGTTTTAGTTCGGTTTATCGCGGGGAAAGGTTCATGCGGGTTCAGTACTAGAGTGCTTCTGAAAGACTTGCAAGCAAGCACATCTGGCTGTAGATGTTTTGAATGCTGAGGAACGTTTTTTTGATACTTTAAGATTCTGTAATTCACTCTTTGTCTTCATTTCAAATTGTTATGTTTATTTTCTGTCTGCAACCGTGTAACTGTGCTGATGTCTATCTTGGCCAGGACACTCTTGAAAAAGAGATTTTTAATCTCAATGAGTCTTTACTCCTGGTTAAATAAAGGTTAAATAAAATAAATGAGTACAGATCATCACTGCTGCATGTAAGTAAGTGAGTGTGACACACGATGTGTTTGAGTGAAATGCTAAGCTATTTTGATGGAAACATCCACTGCCAGTATATGTGTGCAGGCTTCACTGCTGGCTCAGGAATGTTGGCATCAAGTATGCAGTCCTGACAGACAGCTGCACTGCAGTGGCGTTTTTAACATGCCAGACCAGGACCCAAGCGTGCTGGAGGCTCTAAAGAAAATTAAAATAAAACTGCATCAAAAACTGATAGGAAAATGAACACGACTCACTGTGGTGGCAGGTGGGATGCAGATAAATCATCAGTTTGAATTTATCCATATGGGTCTAAAAGGTCAAAAATGACTCAACCTTTGTGATTAAATCTGTACAATCTGCATTTAAAACTGCAGTGGGTAAAAAATGGAGCAAATATGATTAAAAGAAGTTATTTTTATGAAACGGTCATTATATCCTGACAGCAGTGCATGAGACAGGTAATCTAAATAAAAAATCTTGTGTCTCTGTGTCCTCCGGTGCTCCTAATGGCATCTGCAATAGTTCACAGACTGGAGGAAAACAACCAATCAGAGCCGAGCTGGGGTCTGCCGTCTAGCTGCCGTCTATGAGCCGCTGTCAATCACTCGCAAACTCTAGTCAAATGGTCAAACAAGAAACATCTTGTAGTTAACTGTTTAGCTGTAAAATGAGAAGGTTTGTGACCCAGTTGCCAGATCAGTTGAGGAAATACCAAGCACCGCCCACCAGCTGGAGCAAATTTTCTCATTTTACAGCTAAACAGTACACTACAAGATGTTTCTGACAACATTTTACGCAAGAAAAAGACATTACAGTAACAAAATATTGATTTAGATTTTGATTTTTTAAAACCTGAAAACAGAGCCATGAGGAGGTGCAGAAGTCTAGTTTTCTCTCAGAACACTTCAATTATAATATGCTGAAAGCTGGGGTGGATTAGAAAACAAACTTAATCCCTACTGGCCCATGAGAAACATAAAAAAAAAAAAAAAAAAAAATGAAGCAGCTGATTAGGTAGATGTGGTTCCCCATGAGGTTTTCAAACTTAATCCCTACTGGCCCATGAGAAACATAAAAAAAAAAAAATATGATCAAGCAGCTGATTAGGTAGATGTGGTTCCCCATGAGGTTTTCAAATAATTCGTCAGAATAGTGGCAAAATATCAGAATAAAAATATGATCATGGAGCGCAAAAATGAAAAATCCCTAAATCGACTAGATATTTCAAGGCTCAGACTAAAGGCTGTCTCAATGTGTGTGTGTGTGTGTGTGTATGCCAGTGCTCCCCGAGTGTGTACTTGTGGGCCGTGTAATATTCCTAGCACGCTTTTACAGATGGCTCTGAATTACTTTTTTCTGGTAACGACAAAGCATGATTAGTAAGGGTGGGGGGCCCATACAGAGAGTATAGCCTATAGGGGCCCCTGACCACCTTAACCTGCCACTGGCTGAAAGATTATGGCATTTTTTGTTCCTAATGATGCCAAAAACATTCTGCCTACTGAAGCTTTAATTTTTGTACTTTTCAAACCCTTATGTCTTTTGGCACCTATAATCACATGAGTCATATGACATTTAAAGAAGAAGCCACTCAGCCTGTTTAACATGATCTGATCATTAAACCAATTATTCACTAAAGACTACTCACTTTATTCTCAAGTCTGGGAATAAAAACTGCTGCTCTTATATGAACACACAACACACTTGACACTTGCCTCTTTATCCTCAACGTTATTTCTTCAGCCATTTAACCTCATCACATCACACACACAGCATTCATTATTACACTACTATAAGCTCGCCTGGTTGTCCTGTGTTTATTTTGTGCGTGTATCAGCCCCGCCCTGCATGCGGACGCGCTGATATCACGCAGTTGCGTAATTTGACAAGCCAGCGCAAAAAAAATATAGGGAGAATAGAATGAACGTTTGACAGCTTGCCTTCGCTTTTGCTCGTGTACAGATTTGAAACAAAACAATACATATGCTTAATTTATTTGTGAAAGATTTCGGATAGTTAGACCTGTGTGTGTGTTAGACCTCTGCTTTTATTTATGGCCGCCGCTGTGAGGAATCCTGTTTGGGGCGCTCCTGGGCAGGACGCGCAGCTTCTCCAGAAAGACACAGCAGACGGGCTGAGAGGAGGTGAAGATCGGGGACAAGTGCTCTGTAACACGAGGGATGCCATCCAGGGAACTTCCTCTTTCCAAGATTATAATTTGGTAGGAGGGGATTGCATTTTATTTTGTCTTTTGCATCTTGCAAAATCTCAGCGCGTCACGTTGTTGATCCAAATCCTGTTGGGTTGTTTTTTTTACGCAGAAATGTTGCTGATCAAAGCAAAAACAGGCTCATGTAAAGATGTATATATTGGATGCAGGCCTGCGTGTTTTTGTGCGTTATAATATCCACAGCTCAGCACGTGACTGAGCTTCTTTTTATTGATGCTGACATTCAGGTTGAATCGCATGCATGCATGAGCTGTGTGGATGTGAAACCCATCGCTCCTCCTGAAACTTGTGAGGAGGAGGAGGAGGAGGAGGAGATGCATGGCGCTGCCTGCAGAGCAACTGGATGTTCTAATTTCAGCCATGTATTTCCAAACAGCTTAAGCTGCTGCTGGAGCGCTTCAGAAGGGCGTCTGCTGCTCTGCTGCTGCTTGTAAAGGGAGGGAGAGAGGGAGGGAGGGAAGGAGTGGTGGTGTCTTTTTGATGTGGCAGTGTGTGCAGGCCCCAAATGCATCCCCAGGTTTATTCATTCACACTTGTGATTTTGTGTGAGTCTTGTGATGCTCCAGCATCAGTGGAGAAGAGTTCTAGTTCTGGTTTTGCATTGCATTTTTGGTGGCATTTTAGTCATTATTTTTAAGAAGAACAACAACAGAAGACTGCTGAGGGTCAAGTGTTCGGAGAGATAACTAGACTTCTGCACCTCCTCCTGGCTCTGTTTACAGGCTTTAAAAAATGTGGGAGAAATCGGGAGACTTTGGCCAATCACAGGTCATTTCTGTTCCTATTGAGCGTTCCTATTGGCTGTGCTCTGGCTGGTGGGCGGTGCTTGGTTTTCCTCAACTGGTCTCAACATGACTGCCGGGTCACAAAATTTCTCATTTTACAGCTAAACAGTACACTACTAGATGTTTCTGAAAACATTTGAGGCCAGAAATAGACATTACAGTAACAGAATACTGATTCATATTTGATCAGCGCTGCCTGGTTTGACCGTTTGATCGCGTTTGTTCCCGAGTGATCAACAGCTGCAGGCTCCAGCACGGCTCTGATTGGTTGTTTTCCTCCAGTCTGTGAAATCTTGTAAATACCATTAGGAGCACCGGAGGACACAAGAGGCACATGATTTTTTTTCCAGATTGCCAGTCTGATGCATTACTGTCAGGATATAGTGACTGTTTTATAAAAATAACTTTTTTTTAACCATATTTTCTCCATTTCGATGATTAGATGATGCCATTGCATTTGGATTTTTAACACAAATTTACAAATTTCTTTCTCTTTTTGTTTTCCAGGGTCAATCAGAGATGGACAGCTACCTGCCTCCACTCCAACAGGACATGGTAAATCCCAAAATGTTGTGCAGGGACACGGGGACTCTGATACCAGAGCCGCCTTTCGCCGAGGACTTTCCCTCCCCGTACAGCGTCAACATGAGCCTGCTCCTTCCTGACGTCACGTACCTGCATCCTGGTCTCTGCAGGACTATGAGACAGATCAAAACAGAGCCGTCGCATTCCCTGATGCACCCCGCCTGTCAGGGCAACGGAGCGCCAACGACGCTCCCAGAGTACCCGGGTGTTTTCAGTGCAGCCGACATGGCTGGTGGTAAATTTTACATCAAACAGGAAGTGCCAGATTTCCAGGACGTCCCCCTGTTTCAGCTTTTGAACTCTGACTTGGAGCAGCTCGTTCACGGGTCGCAGCTGAACTCCATGAGTTCACTCAACTCGGGGTTAAGTCTTCCCATTGGGAACGTCCACGTAGGCCCGGCGCAGAATTCTGCTAAACCCACAAGCGGTCCTCAGAATGAATGTTTTCTGTTCAATCGACACTTGGGCCATCAGCAGAGACCGACCTATTTGCCGCCCTCTCCGCCAAACTCTGACCCCCCAAGTCCAGGCAGGGGGAAGGAGCTCCTTCACAATCTGTCCCCGCCTCCCTCCTACGAAGCCAGCATCGCCTCTAAGTTAACTTTTCAGACCCATAATGCCGCTGATCCAGGACAGTCTTCTTCTAGAGCAGCTCCAATTCAGAGCCCAGACCAGAATTCCAATGTTGGATTAGTCCAAAGCCCAGGTCCTGCGCCAATCCAGCGTTCAAGCCTGACGCCAGTCCAGACAACACCAGGCGTCGGCCCGCTGTCTCCAGTGTTGGCCCAGTCGGCTTCTGCTAAGTACAACAGAAGGAATAATCCTGATCTGGAGAGACGGCGAATTCACCACTGTGATGTTCCAGGTGAGACTTCTGCCCAACAACAGTAAAGTTTAATTTAGAGTTCTGCAAAATTCAAATCCAAGCACAGTATACTGATCTTAATGTACTTTTTTTTCCTTTAGGGTGCAGGAAAGTATACACCAAGTCGTCTCATTTAAAAGCCCATCTACGGACCCACACAGGTAAAAAATGTTTGGAGTTGCACTTCTTATTTTGGGGCGAAAGCGGCGATGTTGCCAGGCAGAAAAATGCCCTTGGCATGCAGATGCATTCTGTCTGCTGACAGACCTGGCCCACATCTCACTGCTGTCAGATCACATAAACCCTGCAGCTCTCATAAAGGGGGGCAGGGAAAAAAGACAGGACACGCTGTGATTTATGGCTCACAGTTGAGGCGCTTTCTTGTCATCGAAACTCATTTGTTAGTCATTACAGTTAGAAGTTGTCCATACTTGATGTTATTTATCGAGGGAATCCAAATATGTGCTGTCCGTCTGCTTCATTTTGCTTCCTTTTTTTGTTTGTGTGCTAAAGGAGAGAAGCCGTACCAGTGCTCCTGGGAGGGATGTGAGTGGCGCTTCGCCCGCTCCGACGAGCTGACTCGCCATTTCAGGAAACACACCGGGGTGAAGCCTTTCCATTGCGGCGTGTGCAGCCGCTGTTTCTCCCGCTCCGATCACCTGGCCCTCCACATGAAGAGACACCAGAGCTAGAAACCCTCCTCTCTAAATCAAGCCAATTTATTTTTATTTTTCACTAAACACGGACAAAGAACCGGCACTCACATATCAGCAAACAAACAAATTAAAAACTGTGTGGAGACAGTCTTAGCAGTGCTGGACCCCACAAGTAATTGTTTCTTTTATTGTAAAAAGATTAACTGTTGCCTTATTTTATTCTCACACATATGCCCCAATATTAGGGGACATTTGCAAAGATGTCAAAAATCATTAGCCAAATGTAATAATGAAATAATATCCAGCCTTTCTTTTCATTCGATTCTGTCGCACTGCAAAGTACATGAATAACTTCAAATATCAACAATTTTTATTTTCAAGTTTTTCATTGTACAGATGGTGTAATGTGTCATTTATTTAATTAACTTAAATAGCAAACTGCCACACTGTAAGTGCAGATATAGTATTGCTCTTAACTGGAAGGTCATGTTGTTTTAGCCAGGAGGTCAAAGGATTGATTGTGTGTGTATAGCATAGAAAGTAACAGCAGTTAGTTAAAGTTGTGCGTAAACAAGTCGTGGATTTACTAAAAGACACAGTAGGAGAAATAGATATCGGGATGAGCGCTGTTTGCCAGCCGGGTGGTGAGTGCAGCGCTTACAGCGTGACTTTAACACTGCCAGATTTATGGGTTACTTTGCCACCGAGGATAACTCAAAACAAAATCTATATTTACTCACGACACTGAAATGAAAGGAAGATAATGGGTGTGAGATATTAATCATATTCATTTGGACAGCATTATGAATGTTCTATATCTATCCCCCCCCCCTATATTGTAACACAGATATCGTCATTACAGAAAGTGTTAAATGTCTCTCCGGCAGGTGCAGACATAAATCCAAATGGTGCATTTTGGATTTCAGTGGACACTGCGTGATTTTTATTTAATTATGGAAAAGGTTTAACTTATTATTTTATGGGCTTGTTAACTTCAACCACGTAACAATTTCTAATTTTACACTAAAGACGGTAAAGTGCTCAAAGAAAATTTACAACACCTTTGAGTACATGACATTTCAGCAGCAGGTCAGAGTTATTTTCTTTCTCCTGGAAGCTGTTATGACGGACAAATTCAGTCTCGTTCATCTCGACTTTGTTTTGGTCGCCAGTTGTGGGTCCGAACGTTGGGTATCTCATGACAGGATTATCATATTACTGATGATTTGTCTTCATAAGTGGTTTCAAAGTGATGTCGGTGAGCTTTTTTTTTTTTACTTAGACTGAGCACCTGCCAGTCTGAACATCTGTGTAAGCTTTGGTTTCTTTGACTGCGATCCACATATTCAAACACCTTTTAAGTGCCTTTAACTGCTTTTTTTTTTTTTTTTTTTGTTGGACGAATGAAATACAAAGCTGCCCCTTTGGGACAAATGTTCTTTCATCAGGTACTCTACTCTGCTTAAATGATTCTGTGTGTTGGCTGCCCCTCCTTATTTCCACACTATAGCAATCTCTATTTATGACCAAGGTTCTTTATAATTTGATTCAGGTTGATTAAAATCTCTATAATTTGTTAAGATGTATATATTTTGTATCTGCTGTTTAAGGATACAATCCATTGATTGTCTTCGGGTGTATAAAGATTTTAAACTTTTTTTTTTTAATTACAGAGATTTTATTTTTTAGGTTTTATTTTGCAAAGTCTAAGAAGGATCAAATTGTAGAATATTGTTACAGTTGACACTGTCTTCACTTTCTCCAGCCAATAGCAGCTCAGCGGAGTGTGAGCCAGTGAATTATTGCAATACTTTTAAAATAAATATATTACACACAAATATTTTGACATGGAAGGTGTAACAATATTTTGTGTCATAGCTTCATAACATGAAGATGTAGCTTAAATTGATTTTAAAAAAGAAAATGAAGCCATGTGACCCTCGCAGTACAAATAAAAGTTTTGTGTTGAATATTTCTTGTCTGGTTTTTAAAATATTGTTAAAAATGTAAATTTTAGCAGTTTTCCCCTCAACATTATCTATATTTTTTTCCATATAACTTTTTTGAAACACAGTAAGCTTTTACATTATAGATGACTACAGTAATGTTATTCTTTTGTTTAAGTTATTTTCAGGTGTCACACCTTTACAGCATTATATTATATCCAACGTTCACCACAGCGTATTGTTATGTTGTGTTGTTATCAGTAGGATATGGAAAAATAGATTTCGCAATGTATATCTTTTTGTTTCTTTACAATGTTTGCATTTTGTATGAAAATAGCATGGATGTATGAATTATGCCACAATGTAGACAAAGATTTGAACATTTTTTTAAAGTTACAGCAACATGTTGAATGCCATGAATCGATTAACTCAAAACTGTGTATAAAAGCTACTGAAGGTGGACTACTAGAAAACCACAGAGAACAGAACAGATACTTATGTAGAACATTTACAAAATTTGACAGATGTTGTTTTTGCAATTTGTAACAAACCTACTCCACTACTGTTATTCTTCCTCCACATGTCCCGGAGTTCCATCATCGTCTTTGTCTGTTCGAGATCATTTTGTTCTTTGTGGAACAGCAACGCGTGATTTGGCTTCAGAGTTTATTCAGGGACACACCCTTTATGCACTTGATCTTATTAACAATTCTGTGCAATCCAAACTAAACAAGATGACTTCTTGTTTTGTTTTGTAATCGTTGGATAGCGTCCTTGACATGAGTCATAGCAGAGGTGCTGACAGAGAGAGGCTGTACGGACCAGAGAATTTGTCTGAGCTTGTCCTGGGTACAGAGGGAGCTCCCTGTGGATATTGTTATAGTATCACTCTTATTTACTTATGTGCTTCACTTTGCTCGTACGGTATAGCCTGCACACAGTATAGGTGTCCTGTGAGTGATAAATCACGCATGTGATATACTGCACACCTAAATGCTAAGCGGAGTGGGAATTGAATCCTTGTTATTGTAATCATCTGAATCCTCTGCTGGCTGACAGAAACATTCATCCAGATCCAGTTATAATAGAGTGCCGTACAGGATGTACTGTGCCAACCTGTTCTTAGAAACTGTATTCACTACACGACATGCTTAAAACATACCACGTCTTAAAATACCGCTCTCTGCTGCTATGAGATGATAACAAAGCAATATGATATTACACAGAGGTACGGGACGTTTTACTTGGATGTTTAAATAATATGAGGGAGGATTTTCAGGTGCAAAAGACTTTTTTTATGACCATGTCTATAATGCATTATAAACGTACTTATAATGCTGTATAATCCGCTTATAGCACTGTATAATCATAGTTACAAGCAGTCCTAAATATTCAGTGCTTTATAGCGATAATCATAACACACTAAAAAAGCATTTCATAATGACTTATTAGTTCACTTATAACACTCACTGACATTGTTTTTGCAAGGATCATAGTGTATTATTGCTATAGTTGTAATACATATATGTTTTATAATGTATTATAATCAGTGGTATAATGCGTTATAATATGATCGCATATAATGTGAAAGCGGAAAACATTTAATTAAATGTATCCTAGAAAGCGATAAAACATTAAATCTTATTTATTTTATTTAAAGCAAACAATGATCGCTTAGAGTAACTTAGAATCACATTATAATGCATTATAACAGTAGTTATAATGCATTATAAAAAATAATGTATTGTATTGCAACTATGGGAAATATAATTAACTATGATACATGCAAAAAAAAGTCAGCCAGTGACCAACAATTATGAAGTATTATGATCCTTGACCTTATAAGTCATTATAAATTGTTTATAATGTGTTATGATCAGTGTTATAAAGCATTATGAATATTTATGAGTGTGTATAACTATTGTTATACGGTAGATTTTAACACATTATAACTATGTTTAAAATGCAATATAGACATGGACGTCATAGAAAGTGTTACTGATATATATATATACAGTATATATAGCTATACAGTATATATATATATACAAAGATGTTCTTCTCTTGTTGTAGTGATCAGATGTCCTGTACTCTGTGTACAAGCTACTGTACTGTACATCATCTATAATTTAAAATGTCTTATACCAAGATTAGGTTTCTGAATGCCAGAGAATGTGAGTACAGTACTCAGATGTCGAAGCGACACCGAAACCGCATACCATCCATCTCAGTCACAGATAGCAGCTAGCTCCATACCAGTGTGTTACATACAAAATGCAACTTTATTAACCTTCATGCCTCCATTCATATTAATATACATGTATATGTTTGAACTTATTTTAATTTCACAGCTCCATCCATATGAAAAATACAGAGAAAAAGGCAAAACACTGACTGAATACTTAAACAACTCTTGGAGAAAAGAAAAGCGTAACAGAAGAAAAAAAAAAAAGACACCTGTTTTTGAAGTTTTGAAAAATATCAGGATTAAAAATTTCTTTTACAGATGTGGAATTCCATGAGCAGAATCTCCCTTTTGAAGCGATGCTGAGCAATATCACAATTTTTATTTAATTTTTTTTTTTACGGTAAGAATGAAAAGATTTGAATATATTTACACTACACTCACTTTACATAAATACAGGAACAACGATTACTGTACGTAATATCAGCAAACTTGAAACATAGGCATTGGCTTCACTACTTAAATTCTCAAAACCCAGGAAATCAAAAGCAGATGTTACACAGAAAGTAAAATAGATATTGAACTGATAGAGAAGTGTAAGATCAGTATTCATTGACAAAGGCGTCGCTCTACAGCCGGGATCCCAGCCACAAGATTCCTCATTATCTTCCATGTTGAATTCATGTGATGAAGCTGAAACATCAAGAGGCCTCAGTAACTCAGTTCTGTTCCCCTCGGAGGAAGTGACTTATTGCAAGCAAAAGTAATAACGCGAGCTATAAACAGCCTGGGAAAGTGTTATGGGAGGATGCTGCATTTGACACAATGGCGTAAGGCTCAGTGCGAAAAGAAAGTTAAACATTAAAGGTCCGACTTGCATAATGTTGTCTGTGCTTTTTTTTTTTTATTATTTCAAAATTGATGGTTTCCCATTGGATATTTATTAATTTGAGCACACAAATCCAAACTCTGCACAGAGCAGTTGATATTACAAGTTTGCAATATGAGGCACTATTCATTATTATTGCATAACTTTGACCCTGGTTACCGTTACAAAATTATGCTTTAAAATGAGGAAAGAGATGCTGAGGGGAAATATAACACACCCTGTCCTGTGGAGACACCATGTTCAAGTCTAATTGAGTCGAGCGGTGTAGTAAGGCATGCAACGTCATACACTGAATACCAGAGTACACGTGTTGTTGATATGTGCTTGATCAATAGAATTTCTTGTCCGGGTATATAGCAAAATAGCAACACAGGGAATCGAGTACCTTAATACGGTCAATGTATATAAATAATTTGTTGATTATAGCAAACACTGGTTCAGCCTTGGGAATATAAATGATTTGATCATGAACTTATTTAACCACAAACCAAATAAAGCAAACTGTTCTATAACATCACATAATGATCATTTACATGATGGATACCATTAGCCCCATTTCACTGTATATCAAATTAGATAAATTACAGTCTCTGAAAAAAAGACTTTACATGTATAAATGTATTTCCTGCATCTACTAATCAAAAGCCCTATTTTTCCAATGTATATACAGGCTGTAGAACTTTGTAATAATCTTCACTATCACATATATTACAACATTTCAAAAGATCCTTTTTACAGAAGAAGAAAGAGTTATATGCAAAGATGAAGTGCCCCTCGATAATAAAATGTTCTTATACATTATATGGAGGATAAAATATGATGATGATTATTTTGTTTATAAATTGACATCTGAAATAAAATAATTTGAAAAATCATACTAATAAACAAACAAGGTGCTGATATGCTTTTTGCCAAAAAAAATTGATAATACAACTGGGCATAATGACATGTGCGCAAAACAATATACATAAATTATGATAACATACATTATCATGACATCAAATGGGTGTCACAAACATTGGGTGCATGTGTGGAAATGACTTCCTGGATTTGGCTACTTTACTGAAAAGTGAGGATTTTGATGCAAAGTGTGCAGGTGTGTGTGTTATATGTGCATGAGTGTGCATTATCTGTGTGAGTGTGTGTCTGTGTGTGTGGATGCCTGTATTACTCATGGGGGCCTAACCTGTTTACTCACATTGTGGGGACTCGCCTTCCTTTTGGGGACAAAATGCACGTGACGTACGTCCCATAGCGTAAATTGTTACATTCTAGGACGAAGACTTGGTTTAAGGTTAAGTATAGCTTAAAGTTAGGATTAGGGTTAGGATTAGGCATGTAGCAGTTAGAGTTAGGGTTAGGGTCTACAGGACTTGAATGTAAGTCAATGTCCTCTAAAGTGATGGAAACAGGACTGTGTGTGTGTGTGTGTGTGTGTGGTTTTCAAGGTGCTATTATCAAAAAAGGTTGCCATTTCTTTTCACTGGCTGCGATCCAATAAATGCATTTAGCAGCACTATCAAATAATATGGGATGACCTGATGCTCTGAGTTTATGTCTGCAGGTTTTAACAGCATGAAAACTATTGGAAATACTTGCAAAACTACCTCTTACTATGACTATAAAAATGTACTTTTTTGATTCAATTTCCTGATTAAGGTTAAGTGATGTTCTCTAAGAGATAACATATTCCTGCCAGTGACTGCATATATAAATGTAGTCTTACTGTACATACCCAATGTATTCATATGTATGCATTTTTAATATATATGTATTATATGCGATTCCTCCATTTTTCATTTTATTTAGCCAAATCTCAGGTAAATCAGATAACATATATCTGGTCTGAGGTGAGAACATTTCAAGTGACTTTCTGTATTTCAGACAAACAAAATAAAAAAAAAATAAAATGATTCAGAGTAACTCCCTAACTGAGACATATCAGATTAGAGCCTTGTTCTGGAGCTACGAACCAATCAAACAGAGGGAGTCGCGGTACCGAGTGAGGAGCCCAGTTAGAAACTTCTCCTCCGATATTGACATCAGCAAACGGAACAAAGAGGAGGTTGGCGTTCCCTCTCATCACTTTGTTCAGTATGTATTGCTCTTCTGTATTGTACATCAGGTAGCACACTATCCCTGTAACACTGCAGCCGATGCCAGTTTCAGCTTAATGGTCAAGTGCCGCTGTGCAAAACCACAACGCGAGTTCCTTTCACTGTCAAAACCCAGCTGAGAAAAACAGAGCTGAATAATAGTAATTAAAAGAAAACAGATCAATCGGGACAGAATGAAAGCATGAGTCTGTAAGGTGCCTCTATTTTTTTTTTTCACATACTGGAAATCTCCTCTGATTGTTTCAAAGTTCACTGTACATGAGGGGTTGTATTTTTCAAACATAAGCAATAAGCAGGCATTAAAAAAAAAAAAAAAGAAGCAAGATTCAATAAACAAAACGTTGTCATACTGAAAGTATATTTATCCTTTAAGATTGCACTTTACGGATTGCTAATCACAGCACAAATTCCACCAAAAATGTTTTTTTTTTAAGAGGCTCAACATAAAGAATAGCACTGATGATGACATTTGGGGTTGTCCAGCCCTGTGAGTTGGGTCATAAACGGTGTGCTGGTGTGATGATATTTATGCGTGTCCAGTTTTCATTTTTTGAAATAAAGCAGTGAATATTCTGTAAAAGTGGACGTGTTGATGAGGTTGATTCATTCAGGTTGTTGAGTTAATGTCCTGTTTGCTGGTAATGAGACAGGTGAAAGTCCAGCCCTCTTTGAGCTCCTTTATACCGGATGCCTCGGATAGAACAGCAGGCTCCAGCAGGCAAAGGAAACCATCCGTGATGAAACGGCGTCCTCTGCTGGTCACAAATTAGACTCACAGGGAGGCACGGCGCAACAATACTGCCTGTAACTCCAACTAGGCCCAAGTCCTTTCCTGTGATCCAGTCCAGGCCTAACTTCTTCTTCTTCTTTCTGCTCACACAGGAAATCCATTCCATGCATTGGGGTCTTTCACATTATGAGTGCTGGAAAAACAGCCATTTGAACAATAATGAAAAGAAAGATACCAAAAAAGAGACCGTTGCGATTGCATTATATATATATTTTTTTGTCCAAATAAAGAGTGCGAGTTCATCTTTAAAAATCAAGGTGAAACATTTACAAACAGTGCTGTAAAAGACAGTTCCCTATTAGACTCCAAAGAATAACAATAACAGATCCTGCCGTCCATTCCTTCCAACCCAAAGAGGATCCAGAAGTGACCCTGTTTTGTGCTCCACAAGCTCTGTGCACGTCTCCATCTTCTCTCCTTACGACGGATGAGAGTGTATGTGTGTGTAAGTGTGTGTGCGTCAATGTGTGTGTGTGTGTGTGTGTATGAGTGTGCGTCCAGGCCAGCTGAAAAACATTCATAGGGAGATCCCGCTCCCCCGGCTGCCTATCTGTTTGTGTGTGTCTGTTCCGTTGATCTCTCTCTCTCCATCCTCTGCATCTCTTTATCTCTCTCCGTCTGATTCACACCAGCATGTGTCTCCGTCGGTGCAGGGCCAAGTGGTCAGATCTGGAGAAGCTGCGGTCACAGTCTGCACACTTGAAGGGCTTCACCCCTGTGTGTTTTCTGTAATGCCTCGTCAGCTCATCGGAGCGGGCGAACTTCCACGTGCAGCCGTCCCAGGTGCATTTGTATGGCTTTTCCCCTGCAGAGGAAGGCACGGTCAGTAGCTTGTAAGGTCACATGTTCAGCACTGTTACCCAGCTAGTGGCCATACTTTGGCCTTGATGCTTTATTAATGATGATACGTCTCCCAAAAACTTGGTAACTTTCTATATATAATGTAATATAAGTATAGCTAAGAGCCTTTATAGCATATTATCTTACGTCGCTTTTTGTCTCCAAAAAGTTGCACTCAAACATGCCGCAAAGACTACAGCCGACGGCCAACTACCACGTACGTTCTGCGCCTGCGTGACAGGAAATAACTCTCCCTACCACCAGGTCGCGGAAGTCTGTATTTGTCATTCAAACAGGGAAAACCGGAAGACCGAGAACCGCAGGTATACAGTACAAGCTGTTGTTATGATACGTACATGAAATAAAGCAATGCCGACCATTTTCACACTTCATCATTCCTGATGACCATGTTTTTGTGAAAATATCCGTGTATTGGAATGATCAGATGAGATGAAGATGAAAAATGAGAAGCGCCTTCTGTGTTTTTCCTCTTGACTTTACTCGTTGGCTTGCTTTCCTCACGTCCGTTTCTCTTCTCGGTGCACTGACTCATTTAAGTTGAACTGCCAATCAGAGCGATTTCTCTCACGGGCGGCGCCGATTCAACATGCTGAATCGACCAAAAAAACTCTGACACGAGCAGACTAGAACCGACGATGCGGGACACACTGCAAAAGCTAGGCCAACAGGCGCTCACCGACGGCCCCAAACTGTCCGACAGTCGACCGACAGCTTGGTGTGTCAGGGCCTCGGCAAATATTTTGGTGTTTTCTCTTTTTTTTGGTGCAAAAACAAAAGCAATGACTTTACAAACAGGGAGAAATACCCAAGAAAAGACTAAGAAAACAAGGTGTTTCCTCATTTTTGTTTAGTGTAAACAAAAGAAAAATGCATAATTCCCTATTTTGTGCCAATGTACCACCAAGTTCATCATGGAACAGAATAGGCAATTCTCAACGGTCCTCAGTTAAGCCAAACACTGTGTTACATCCTGTCAACTACAACAGTTACACATGTGATCATGATGTGACACATCAACGTGTGATCACAGATTTTTTACCCATAATATGACCAAACATAAAGCCTTGTGACTGCTGTTATAAGACATCACAATGCATTATTAAATATGTTCACCAACTCTTATAAAGCAGTGTTTTAATGTGTTATGCACTATAGATACATATATAATGCATTACAGATACATATTTAAAGGTCCATTATGTAGGATTTGGCAACATCTAGCTGTGAGGTTGCAGATTGCAACCAACTGAAACTTGTAGGAAGCCAAGAACTACGGTGGCCAACACGAAAACACAAATGGCCTTATCTAGCGTCAGTGTTTGGTTTGTCCGTTCTGGGCAACTTTTTTCACGGTTTCAGATTTGAATCCAGTCTTAAGGACACTTTATGAATATCTTGGACTTGTTTTGGTTTTGTGCCTATTTGGATTCAGGCCTCGCTGGTTTTTCAAGATTGACCTTTGTCTTCTACTCAAGCTACATGAAAAATATGTAAATTTATTGATGTTTAGTCCAATTGAAACCAATGTGTGAACATGTCTACATACGTCTATGCACAGATTAGTCATTTCACAGGTATTGATTAGAAGGATGTTGAAAGATGCCGGCACAAAACATTTACAGTGGGATTACATCTACCGTATGCCAAATTTGACTTAATTTTTAACTATTTATTTCCACATTGAGAATGAATTATGCACACTTCATTGTCTTTTTCAAATTGCTCTGGCCTCGATCTTGATTTGGCGTTACCCTTTGACCTGTTCCAGATTAAAATGTGACTTTATCTTTTAAAGTGACTCAGACTCTCAGACGTTTTTCAGCGCAACTTTACCTTATTGCCTGCGTTACATATTTGCAAAGCCCGTGGCATTGGCTAACACAAATAAGAGTGTGGCTTTCTGAGCATTTAAAGGTCTTCACTGGACAACATAATAAATAAAATCGCAGCATTTAAACATTCACACTGAGACCTGCTGACCTGTATGCGTCCTCCGGTGTGCTTTTAAATGGGAGCTTTTGGTGTACACCTTATTGCAGCCCTCAAAGTCACATCTGTGAATTCTTCTCTTTTTGGAATCGGGTGACTCTGACCTCCGGGGGCGCCGTATGCTGTCAATACTGAACGGGGACATGGAACTGCAACGAGAGAATAAAGATCAACATAAAACCATTATTAGACTGTGACGATGATGTATGTAGTGTATTCATCCTGAAAAAGAGGCACTGTAAAGCATACTCAAAACAGTATTCATAAACGGTATTCACAGATTTTTGAATGTGGACACTATTCTCACACATTTCAATGCACAAAGGAATTTGAGGAACTGCACACAGCTATAAAAGTAATTGTGGATGTGATGAAACAGCTTAGTAAACTGAAAACCAAAATAATGTTAACTTTTTTCCTTTGTAAAATAAGCTGTTTTAATAAGCTATAAAATAGCTGTTCACAGTATATAAATAAAGCTTACTGAAACATATTGCGTTGTGACATACACTGTATGGTAGCACAAATGGCCGTTATCAGTGGTTTTAAGCCTCATAGATGTGGGTCAGTAGGGCCCTGCTACACCCACTAGTAGGATTCATCATCGATTCACATGGTCAATCACCGAAAGAAGGAATAAAAGAAGACGCCAGCAACCTCTTATGACCATAGTAAGTATGAGAAGAGTACTGTAATAGTAACACTGTAATATAGACACCCTTAAACTCCTTCTGGGGTAGAGGTTGGTGGTGTTGGACGGGACACAAATCACTAGACTTTGGCTCAAGAGGCTGGCGTTCACGTCCCGAAACCAACAACATCTGTTCACCAGTGTAAAGTTTTACTTTGACTGGTCCAAACATAGTTATTTTAAGCCCCAACATTATCTTTTTCCCTTAACTTAACCATGTGGCTTTGTTGCCTAAACCTAAAGAAGTTTGTGATCAAAACATTCAGTTCCTTCAGTTTTACAATGTGTTAGAGCGTGTTGCTTTTAAGTTTCACTTTCACTTTTTACAAAGTAGTAGGCATAGTAGTAGTAGAAGGCGTAGTAGGCCCCTACTGACCCACAGCTGTGATGCTTATAGTGACCGATAACGCATATTTAATGGAATGACAGTTGAATCAGGTGACCTATGCAGTAAAAAGGAATTACAATTCAGGTGTAAACCTTTTTAATGCAGCAACCAATTGGTCAAAACTTAAACACAAATTCCAGTATATAATGTATATAGTATATAAACATAGAATTGAATTAAATAGATCGGCCTTCATTGTCACCAATAGCCAATCCAGCTGTTTGAGTCAGTATCGGCCCGATATCCTATCTGGAAACGGTATCGGTGCATCCCTAAGATTAACATGTTATGTATGTTTGTAAAGAGACCTGAGTGTAGAGAAACGCATGTAAAAACTGTGATTGATGTCCAACAGCACAATTATTGTATAATGTTGGGGTTTTTTTTGGTATCAAACAAGTCAAGTATGTTAATTTCCTGTATACAGTAGGTACTAACTGTATATGATACATAATAACAATTATCATATAAGGTAGTGGAATAGTAGCTTGGACAGCAGGTGGCAGTGCAACACTGCTATACTGTAGCTCTGAGGACACAGATGAGGTAAGAAGGCTGGTATTCTTATTGCCCCTACACGTTTCATCAATCTTAGGTGGAGGGATAAAGGAGTTTTATCTCAATGTTGTTCAATGAAGTTAATGACTCCTGAGTTATTTCTGTCATCAATACATTTTGGCATGACATTTCCTCTCCATTAACTAGTCAATATCACGGTTGATTATATAATTTGTCACTTCCAACAGTGAAGCCCTGTAGCAGTGTGTGTGTGTGTTTGTGTGTGTGCTCTTTGCGTGCCAGACTTGTAAGTGTTTGTGCGAGTATTTCCAGTGTAGTGTAGTATCATATCTGTGGCAAATCTTAAATGTGCTCACGCATCGCTTCTCTGAATATAATGCCGTATACACACACACACAAAGAAATTGAGGAAGGAACACACACAACAAATGAAAGAGAAAGAGACAGCAGAGACGGAAAATAAGAACATCTCTGTTTACTAGAAGGGAGGAGTAATATCTGTGGGATATATGTCAGCAGTGATGGAGCACAGTTTTTCTTTCAGGTCTCAGAGTCTCTGCTGTGGATATTGCGAAGCAGGTAAGAGGGTGAAGCAGGGGGGGAAAGGGGAAGGAGGGAGCGTACGAAAGGAGCAGCTTCGGTCGCGTTAGAGGGATTTGAAGGAGGAGCAGGGGCTGCCAGACAGGCCCTCCAGTGAACTGTCTCCACCGCACACACAACCCACTTCCTGTCTCTCGGAGTTTCACCGAAGCACGATTTGTCAGACTCCGATATTACACGCATGCAATCAAGATACACACTAGGCTACACAAATACACAGAAATACAGAAAAAACACACACACACATACAGATCACCTGTTGCTCTTGGCTTACTGCCAATCTGAAGCTGTACAGGAAATGAGCACACGGGTCAGATATGAAGTGGAGTCCAACTCCCCTCACATCTCTCTCTCTCTCTCTCTCTCTCTCTCTCTCTCTCTCTCTCTCTCTCTCTCCAATGTGTGTCTAAAGTTCAGAAAATATCGCACTGCAACGTGATGTCATAGCTGAACATTTAGATGAAGGTAAACAGCAAGTTTTAATTAGAAATGATTGATGAGATTGCCATCTCATCTACTAATCTAACAGAAATGTAGACAAGCACCTTGAATCTGAGGTACTACAGAGGTTCTACTTTGTGTGTGGAGAGGCAGTGGAAACACTCTGAGCTCAGACATCTAGCAGATGAGGCGGATGTTTACATTCTGACTTCATCCGTGAAGTGACTCCGTGATTATGATATAATTTAGGAAGGTCTGAGTACAACAGGTTCTAAAACACAGAACGAACAGCGACTCATCGCTCATCGTAAATTAATTAATTCAACGTGCAACAACTGTTTCTCCACTGCTGGTGATAATTCTGTCGTCGTCACTGCTCTGCTTCAAGAGCTCGGTGACAGACTTCTGGTTTAATCCATTTTGGCTACTCGTAGAAATTTTTCCCCAGGGTGACACATGCTACCTATTATTATATGCTCTTCAGTCCTCACAAAAACACAGACGTAACAAGCGCTCACCAGCAAAACAAAGATAATCTGTTACAAACTTTGAAATCCACTTAGATGACATTTTAACGATTCTTGTGAGGATATCAAGTCACGACGGAAAAGTACCAGAATGCAGTGAGAGGAAATTAAATTTAAAGCTGGGGTTGGTAATGTTCTTCAAAAACTTTTTTGTTATATCTGTTGAAATTCTCATTACATCTTAACAGCAATCAATAAATCAAATGCTCCGACGGAAAAAAAATCTGTTATCTGTGGCTGTCGCAGGACTGTAATAAACCCGTCCAATCATTTCATTTGGCCTGAATAACATGATTAGACGGCCTATCTGCCTGTGTCTACATGCACTATGCCCATGCACTGTGAAATTGCAAGCATTTCTACTGCCTCCACATGGCACTCAACTTGCAATGGCTGAGCCGGGGGCTCGCAGCTACTAGTGCTAACAGCACTGACAGTGCAAAATACAAACATTGAAACATATCTTAGTGTACTACTTCGCCGTAAAATGAGAAAGTTTGTGACCCAATCGTCACGTTAAAAACAGTTGAACCAAAACCAAGCACCGCCCACCAGCCAGAGCAAACTTTCAAATTTTACAGCTAAACAGTACACTAAAATATGAAATAGGCATTACAGTAACAGAATCTTGATTCATATTTGATCAGCGCTGGCTTATTTGACAGTTTGATCAGAGTTTGCAAGTTTTGTGAGCAGTGATTGACAGCTGCTGTAGAGACACCTCGGCTCTGATTGGTTGTTTTCATTCAGGACACAGAGGAACATGATTTTTTTTTCACATGATTATCCATCTCACGCACTACTGTCAGGACATAATGACCGTTTTATTAAAAAAAACCTTTCATCATATTTGCTCCAAGTTACCGACTGCAGCTTTAAATGCAATCTTCAGCTGAAAAATTTTCCATGTTTCTCTTGTCATGTAATAAAACCCCTCATTGTTCGACATGTTTTAACTGCAGTAGAAGGATTTTCATGCTTCTCTGTGGGTTGAGAAAGTTCTACCACCATACTGGTCTATTCTGCTTGGCTCCTGAAAGATGCTACTAGCAGTTGCTATTTATATCAGCAGGCTCACAGTATGTGTAAATATATAGTAAAAGATCAATGTGCTCACGCTAGTTCAACTGGTGGGTTTAAAACCAGCAAAATCAGCAACTAGAGATCGCCTGGTTCACAATTAAAGTTTAAAGTATGTATAGTTATTATAACATGTGGATGTTGTGTTTAGAGGTTTATCTTGGGTTCAGCTGAAGAACTTCCTCAATTAATGAGACAAAAAAACATGTAGAAAACAAGAAACAGAGTTGTGAGTAGGGTGTATTTATTCGCATAAACAATAAATCTTTATGTCTTTAATAGCACATCTCTGGCTATTTGTGTCATGGCTGTTTTGGTGAGAATCGATTCGTTGTATTTTCTCATGTGAGCCCAGTGGCAAACTCACACTGCCTTGAACCCTGTGTCACCGCGGCATCGCGGCTGTGTGAATGCGTCTGTTTGTGTCTCCCAAAGCAGCCGAGAGAAATAGGAAGTACAGCTGAGAACGATTTCAAACAGAGCTGACCTCTGTTTTAGTTCCTTTGTTTTCCCCTCTTTTTCCCCCGATCGTCATCCGCCGCTCTCCACGAGCACGACAGCGAGACAGAGAGTGTGTGTCACCTGCAACAGGGGTTTCCCAGAACGCAAACACAATACATATTTCTCTAACTTCTCATAGGAAACAAGGTCATAACAACAGACCGTCGACACAGTAACACGGTTCTTAAACAGACAGTAATGGTGGATTTATCAAGAAAACAGGAAAAGGGGTGTGTGTGTGAGTGTGTGCGCAGTGGAAGACTGCCCACTGGGCATTCCTGTACCTGTCCGAGGATACGACCCCTCGCCTCAACTCCTTCCCCTCCCTCCACCTGCTCTGCTCCGTGGCCCCCAGGTCCTTGGGGACCAGCCAAACTTGAGCAGAGACAACCCTTCCAAAAGAAGCCCCTAAACCCCAACACACACACACACACACACACACACACACACCTTCTCTCCCTCTCCTCTCTAACTGTCTTCCTCTCTTTCACTCGCGCTCTCCCACAATAGCCTATCCACCCATCCCCAGGGAAACGCATGAATATGGAGGAGGCTGCCCAAGAAGCACATGACACACACACACACACACACACACACACACACACACACACACACACACTCTATCTCACTCTCTCCTTTCACTCATTTATTTATATATGGATACCTGGATTGGAAGCTGCAGGCACTCCCATCCTCCGCCCTTACACATCTCTCCTCTGATGCTCTCTGGCTTGTGTAAATGTAGCTACTAAAATGACATAAAGCAAATCTTTCCACACTTGCACACGTCGAAATGAAACGGAAATAAGACACACAGCGATGTGACGGACTGATATGTTTCAAAGAAGTGCCGTCAGCTTCTGTTGCACTGCAGATGTCCGCAGAGCGCATGTGTTGTGTCAATACAGAATGCACGTTCTTCCTCTATGTGGCCAAACCCTGGCGCGTAACTCAAGGAGACTACAGACTGCTTTGTTTTTCGCAGACAAACATGCAAGTCTGTGTTCCTGTTGACAATGGCTGACCTCCTTCTGGAACCAGCTGTTCTGTCCACTGTGCAGAGAACACGTGCATGCATACAGTACAAACACAAACACGTACAGCGGAGGATTAATACTTGCAGACGTGCACACATACTTTTTTTTTTTTTTCGCACGCACACAGCAAGTGCAGTTTCCACACAGCACAGTCTGCACTTTGCACACAGAGAAGTGAGTGTGTGTGGGCAGGCCCTGGCAGGGCATTGCTAAGCCTGGCTGGTGATTTCTCTCCATAGTGAAAGCTTGGGCAGTGAAAGGTTGGGTCCTGCCAACCTCTGTTCTCCTCTGACCACCCGGTGCCCACGTGTGGCACTCAGGGGCATGCCTGTCCCTTTCAATAACCTGCATTGAAACCTGAGTCCTCCAGAGTCTCTCTCTCTCTCTCTCTGTGTGTGTCTTCCCTGAAACATGGCAACCTCTACTTCTACTACAACTGAACAAGCACAGCCAGAGTTTTTACCACAATGCCACCACAGTAACTCATTTAGTTTCATTACTGTAGAGGTTCACACAGCCAGCAATGCACAAACAAACAATACAATGGCTTGTACACAGTGTCAACCCGCGTAAGCTGGACTGTTACCACCGAAGCACAGACCGTCAGCCTCAGCCTTGTTAATGTTGCTACATCATTAGCAGGAGTCTCTAGGAGTCCTGGAATACTTTCCTCACAGTTAGTCTAAATAAAAAGTCCTTTGGGCATTAACTTGAGTCTGGCCAGGCTGCTAGTTATGACCGTTCTGGGTTTACGGGCGACAAGGGAGGAGGGCAGGGCCGAGCCAAATGTTTCTCCGCGTCTGATTTCTGATCGGGAGACTGTATACGCTGTCATCCACTGGAGAGGTGGAAGTCTTTACATTCAACACAGATGGACTGGCACCACAGGAGTTGTGATGCCTGGGCATAAAGTATGTCTGAGCCATATGCATTCAGGCATATACTGTAGATGCACTCCCACGCAGATACATCCAAATGTGGATTGTGGAAGAGCAGATATGAAAGCACACAGAAATGCACAGGTTTTATACTGGGTTGATATGTAAATGATGCTCTCATCCAGGGTGACTAACAACGAGCAACGTCAGGGGAAACATTTTAAACCTCTGTACTCTGAATTGTGTAATGCCATGTCAGAGCTCTTATTATTTAACTTAAAGAGGACCTATTGTGCTTATTTTCAGGTGCATACTTGTATTTTGGGTTTCTACTAGACCATGTTTACATGCTTTAATGTTCAAAAAATGCTTTACTTTTCTCATACTGGCTGTGCTGGAACACCTCTTTTCACCCTCTGTCTGAAATGCTCTGTCTGAGCTCCAGTCTGCTCTGATTGGTCAGCTGTCCCACGCTGTTGTGATTGGTCAAACAAACCAAACTCTTTGGACTCTGCTCCATCTCCACTCTAACTAGCTTTGTTTGAGGGCTTGCCAAACTAGCTGCTAGGCAGGTCTTATGCAAATGTGTTACTTGGTGACATCACCACGTTGCGGAAGAAAAGGCGGGGCTTCAAGCAAGGCGTTTCAGGCATATCCTTTATATTGTAAGACCCAAAATCTCAACAGCTTGATAAACAATGGCTAATGGAAAAGGAAAAATTAACTATTGGCAGCCCCAACTGGAACTAGATACAATGCAGAGGACTGCATCTTCAAATAAAATCCCCTAATAGAGATCTACATACATGTATTCTAAGATGTGAGAATATTTTCTCAAAAATAACTTTAGTAACTTTTAAATTGTTTCTATGAGCGGTGACATTTTACACTTCTATATGGTTGGTGAGTAACTACAAGATGCCATAAAGTGTTTATTTTAAACGTGCTAAATGCGAGATTGGGAACATTTCTGTTGCCTCCACACAAAACACAGGGTTTTCGCCCAGGAGACCAGAGTTTGAATCCCGTGTGAAACCAACAATGTGTAGTTGTTTTTGTGCTCGTAGTTATTTTAACCCAAATCACAATGTTTTTCCCTAAACTTAGCTAAGTATTTTTGTTGCCTAAACCTAAAGAAGCCTTTTTGTTTTTGTTCAAAACGTGACATTTAAGTTTTACTTTCACTTTTACAACATAGTAGGCATAATAGGCCCCTAATGACCCACATCTATGGTGCTTATAGCAACTGATAACACCTATTTAATAGCCTGATAACAGTCAAATCAGGCGCAGCGAGGGAGAGCAACTTCATTCCCTGCTCAAGTAGACATTACTCCTCTATATCTTTAAATAGCAAATAGTTGTTTGATGCTATATTAATGCTCTGGATATCATATAGGGCACCTTTAATACATAGCTACATTGTAATGTAACTATTTACTATTTGGGTGAGTGATAAGGTGACGGAAAGTTAGTCTGAGAACCTTTCTCCTACACTAAGCATACAGTACTATAACAGTAGACCAAATTGAAACTCTCATATCACCAAATTTACCAGCAGCCAACAGTAAGGAGTGTTAAGATCAAGACCGCACTTCCCAAACCTCACACAGAACAAAAATAACAGCTCAAGGCAGAGATATGGGGATTTGTTTTAGAGCTGTCAGGGTCAGTAGAGGAGAAAAGGTCAGTGTAGAGACTCAACATTTCCCACACACACGTGTACAGATCATGATACTCACTCTTGTACGGCGCGGGCTATAGACAGCGCAGTGGAGCCGGTCTCATTAACACTGTCCAAGGTCACGTTTGGCAGGTCGTCGTCATCACTGTCACTCTTGATCTGCCTTGGCGACAGGCCGTTGTGGTCTGTGTGTGCTGTGGTAGGAATGGACACAGACACGGGAGTCAGTGGGAACATTTGTTATTGAGTGTGTGTATGTGTATGTGTGTGTGTGTGTGTGTGTGAATACCGAATATGTCCAAGTTAAAAGTATGTGCGCATGCATGAGTGCCACTCTGCTGCTCTCTGTTCCCCTACATGTGCAACTGACAGAGAATCATATTCATGGTAATGACAAAACTTTCACATATAAAAGGCCCCGAAGACAACACAGAAGTTTAAATCCACCCGTTTGCTGCTGCATTCCTTTCACAGAACATCCTGATAATTGGCAAGCAAGCTTCTTTGATTCTTTTTGCACAGTAACCAAGAAAAAAACGTGCAACATTTGACTGACCAGCATGCTATTAACCATGAGCCACTGAGCACAGGGGTCTCTGTCTCTTGAGCTGCATGACAACGGAACATCTACTCCACAAGTTGTGACAACTTCTCCCCTGGACAACTCATTGGATATATTGCCAGAGCCCGCAGCCATTCTGTCCTCCCTGTCTCCATGGACACAGGCTGCGTACATCCTGGATATCTCAAGAGATGAATGTCAAAAAAAAAAAAAATCTGTCGGAGACTGCTTGTCAACGAAAAGTTGCTGGAAATCCACTGGATTAAACTTGGAAACTGCATGGCTAAGATATTATAATAACTATTCTTGTAGCAATCGTCAAAAACACTGAATATATAGTGATACATTTTCCACTGCAACTGTTATACGCCTGGTGTTTTTATAAAAGCTATCAGGACCTCACCTCCTCTGCCCTCTCAGCCGAGACTGTGGCCATAATGGTCCATAATAAGGGTCTAGAGTTAGCAGCAGACATGGTGTTATTACTGGGGAGGGGGGGACTAAGACATGCAGAGTGGTCACCAGCTCGCTGTACCCTATGGAAAACCTGTAATTAGTTAGAAATGCATCGTGTGCTGGAAAGGGGTATTTTGAGCGAGGGACACAAAGGAGGAGTGGTAGAGAGGTGGGCAGAGCACCGGATTTCTTTCTTTCTCTCCTGTTGTTTCCAGTCAAGCCCTGTTTCCATGGCAACCTCCTGCCGGAGACAGGGAGACAGCAGTGAAAGGAAGGGTACCCGCCCTCTCTTAAAGAGGATGGCCAACCTGTGTGTGTGTGTGTGCGCATGTGGGTGAGTGGAAGTGTGTGTGTATGTGTGTGTGCGTGGAGGTGTTTTTGTATGTTGAAAGCTTCAGTATGACTGAGACTTGCATCAGGATTGTTCAGTTTGTATCAAGTCAAACAAGGTAAATCTGGGCTCTTGACCCTCACATTAAACTTCATATGGAGGGGAATGGGCTTTAGATAGTAACTTGCCTGATGTCAACAACTCATTTTTTCAACCACCCACACAATAGTGACACCTGAAAGGAAAAACTCCAAAGAATCTACTCATATATACAAGCACTGTATTCTTTTTCATTTGACTTTGACTGTGGGAATTTCTATGAAACAGTTCTCATTAAGTGCAATAAATAGTCAAATGTTCTGTTTGTCTACTGCTTGCGATCTCATTAAAAGTGACTGTATCCACCACACCCAACACTCATTCGCCCCGTTCCCTTGGTGTTTTGAGCCGGGCAGCGCTGATGTTGGACTGTGTGTGCGTGCGTGTATTTGTGTAAGTGCCACCCATCTTCAATATCCATCCACACCCTCTTATGCAAGTCTTGTTTTTCCTGTCCTTCCTTCTTTCCTCTTCTCTCCTTGGGAGCAGACACAAAACGCCCGTCTCCAAGGGGACCACCCCACCCAGCCGACCAAGTGTCTTTTTGACTACATGCTCCAATTACATATGTTTGCTTGTACAGTATACAGTACATGCACGGGTCTGAGTTAAAGTGTGTCCGTCCATCCTGCAGGGAGTGACATGAAGCAACCTCTTTTACAACCAACAGTTGGCCTGTGTGCGGCTCAGAGTTGGACAGAAACACCTACTGTAGACTCACTCCCAGTGGTTGGCAGTAAAACCACACCCAGAGAGAAAACCAATAACACAGTCTGGGCCAGGCCAACGAGGTCTGCAGCAATACTCAAACTGCCTCGGATGTTTGCGTTTCGATAGAAAGAAAGGCAACGACTGGTGTGGCCCAGGTTGCCTGCACCAGAGGCTATACGAGAGCAAAATCTCTGTCGAGAGCCTTTGAACCTGTAAACCTCATCCTCACTCTGAAGGGGGAACATCATCGCCAGAGGGGACGTCTCGTACACATACAGCATTTCACAGTGTTGCGAGTTCTTTGACTAAGGACATCTGGGCAGACAAATATATCATCATAAACAGTTTGCCATTGGGGTATCTCAAGCCACATCAAATAAGTATTGCAGCCACTTTTTCACTCCCTGATGCCAGCATGCTGTCTTTGTCATAGATCTGGGAAATATATCAATATTATATCGATATCGTGACATGAGACTAGATTATCGTCTTAGATTTTTGATATCGTAATATGGCAAAAACTAAAATATATACTAACTCTGTATGGATGTGATTATTGTTGTATGTCATGGTTCATGGTTAAACCATTGGTAAAACATGAACAAATACATACAGAGAATGAATGCCATAGAACTGTCTTTTATTATCTAGTTTGACAGATTTTCCAGTGTGAAATATTGCCAAATTGCTGACATTTTGCTAGCTTTAGCTAACGTTACACTCTACCCTAGCACCTGCCCCAACAGGCAAAATGGCTCACTTGTTAGCTACTTCAATCATCAGCTCATCAGATCGGAAAGATCACTGTGTCTAGAATCGATGATGGAAGTAGCTAACGAGTGAGCCATCTTGCTTCTTGCGCAGTACTGATCGGGTTGATACGGATTGGGTACGATTGACACGTGTTGTTGTTGTTTCTGAGTAGCGTAAATGAGCTGATAAATGATATGATAACGTGATATCGGATCGGTACACAGACTGGCATACTAGCTGATACCCGATCCAGCATTTTAGGCTGTACCGGAGGCTATTCCGATACTGGTATCGATATCAGAACAACTCTACTTGTGATGTGCTTGACAACTGATGGTTGAAAATATTCAACCATATTGATTAGGTGAATATTTTCCATGGGATAATAGACTCCTAATTGATTTTTCAGTAGGTGGAGAAACTGTCTATAAAAGTTGGAGACCAGTCAGACAGCTTATATTGCTAATAAAACTAATCATGAGGCACAAAGCATAAAGTCTGAATCATCATGCGTCATCATTTCCTTTACAGTTCTATCATAGTTGCTGGAGCACATTTGAAAATATAGCGTTTCTAACTGGAAATGAGACAAGAGGTTTCATAGAAATCCCCATAAAAACAATGTCAGCCACATGAATATGGAGTGAATTCAGAGTGCACGGTCTCACGCTCACCTTTGCCCTGGCCTTTCACCTCGTCCAGCAGAGGTAGCATGATGGCGTTGTTGAGGCTGGAGGGTGATCGAACGGCAGTGGTGTACATGAGGGGCAGTGACTGTACCACAACTGGGATGCGGTGAACATGGCTGGCCAGCTTCCCCGCTCCCTGCAGGCTCAGGGGACTGGACGGAGGCGGCGGCACAGAGTGCAGGATGTGCAAATACGGCTGACCTCTCACCCCGCTTCCGGGGGCGACCAGAGGGCCTGGCGTGAGCACCGACGCGGCTGAGGTGATAACCGATGGAGAGGAGGAAGAGGAGGAGGAGGAGGATGACGACGATAAAGAAGACGGCGAGAAAGCGTATCTGAGAGGGGAGGATGACGAGGTGGTGGTAGGGGTGGTGGATGAGGAGGAGGGGCGGGGTTTGTTGATTGACAGGTCGACTGGCTCGGTCTGTGTGTGGAAGTGCAGGTCGTGAGCGAGCAGGTCTTCTGGAGGTTCCGATTTAACTCTGCTGAGGAAGAAGGGGACGCCGTCCATCGCAGAGTAAGGGCGCACTTTAGGTGACTGTGGAAGTAAAAGAAACATTGACGTTAGATTTTTCCTCCAGCGATTCAGATTTTGGCATTTTACAACAACAGGGAAAAAAGAAATGAGTATATTTAAAGATGCAGTTGGTAACTTTGAGCAAATATGATCATCATCAAAAATCATGTTCCTCTGCCTCCTCATAGTGCTCCTAATGGCATTTGCTAGATTTCACTGCCCGAAGAAAAACAACCAATCAGAGCTGAGGAGCCTCTACAGCAGCTGTCAATCACTGCCTGTGAAGCTCTCAAACTCCGATAAAACTGTCAAATTAGGGAGCGCTGATCAAATATGATATTATGTTACTGTAATGCCTGTTTCTCACCTCAAATGTTTTCAGAAACATATGTTATTGTACTGTTTAGCTGTAAAATGAGAATGTTTATGACCTGGCCACCATGTTGAAAACAGTCAATGCCAAAACCAAGTCCCGCCCACCAGCTGGAGCAAACTATCTCCTTTTACAGCCAAACAGTACACTACAAGATGTTTCTGAAAAGATCTGACGAATAGGCATTGCAGTAACAGAATATTAATTCGTATTCAATCAGCGCTGCCTATAGTTGATCGGCGTTCACGAGCATCTGCTTTACAGGCTGCTCAGCTCTGATTGGTTGTTTTTCCTTTCTTCTTGCAAATGCCATTAGGAGGACACAGAGGGACATGAGTTTTTGTTTCATGCACTACTGTCAGGATATAGTGACCGTTTTATAGAAATAACTTTTTCATCATATTGAAGTTCCTGACTGCAGCTTCAATGTATTTACGGCATAACGGCACTTTATATTACTATAATAATAACAACAATTCTTCTCTCTTCAATCAGTCAGGCCAGGAAGTGATATGCTAATGAATTCCGGTGATTGTTTTTGTGCAAGTATTCAGCTTCAGGAGCAATAATACTGCATGATAGAGATACGTCAGAAAGGTATATGCAGTGACATTTATTGAGAAAGGAGCGATTCATTTCCTCGTGTTCATTCAAGCATTCAACTCCCCCTTGGTTAGCATGATGTCATACACAGATGAAACGCAGGAGTAGATAGTGTCTCTCACACTCGCCTCCTTTCACGTCTACTTTCTGTCTTTCTTTTCTCTTGGCGTGGGTTGCTCTCTCTCTCTCTCTTTTCCTCCTGTTTTCCATCACTCCCACAGAAAAGCAGCTCTCTTGGCTCCCCTTGTATCTCTCCTAAATCTCCTTTGTGACGGTGGAAAAACATCATATGGGCTCAATTTCCTGACCGTCTCTCTCTCTCTCTCTCTCTCTCTCTCTCTCTCTCTGTCTCTCAGCGATGGGCCTCCTAAGGCCAACGCTGGTGGCTCAGTGTATCCCTCAACACATCTTTCACTTAACACCAAGCAGACTGTAACACAACCGCTCCATCTGTCTGCGAAAGTTTCAGGAACCTGTTTACTTGGAAAAGATAATGAAGAACACACACAAGTAGAAAAAGCGACACTCACCCTGCTACTAGTTATTTGTTTCTCCACTACTTTGGATCCTCTTTGACATCGCGACTTTTGTTAGAATGTCAAATGTTACATGTGATGTAGCAGATCTAGACTCGCTATGTTCGATGTGGGAGGGGTGCTGGAGTGTGTGGCGAGTGGTGTTGATCCTCACAGTGGAGCCTTTCAGAGGCTGAGTCACACTTAGGGCCATCGGGGAGCGAAGTACATCCAGGATTTTAACTAATCGTACAGGAAAAGCTCATTAAAGCGAAGGGAAAAACTTTAAACTCGCACTCCGATCGCAGCTGCAGCAGATATGCAAAAACGTTCTGTACCGTGGGTTTTCATCCCCACTTTTGTTTTTGAGACTCACATTTCTTTCCCCTTATGTAATGCTGGCTGAGAGTGGCTCTGTGGTGAATTACGAATTTTTCTGAGTGGTGTGTGTGTGTGTGTGTGTGTGCGTGAGCGTGTTCTTTTATGTAGTAGCCTGCTATTTTTACTCCAGACTTGTATACTCATTTCTCGGCCTACAGGAAATGTTATGACCCCATGAATCAAAAAGCGCCTCTCCCCTGTGTAACTCCTCCTCGGTTAGAAAACAAACCCTACCCCATGATATATGCCCTCTGATGACCTCTGGACCTCATCGGGGTTCAGCTCACGGTCAGTGGCATCAAGGTCAGGGTTCACAGCACATTATGGCCTGTGTCATAATACCACCCACCGAGCAGTTCTGATGGGTATTTACATTAAGTTATGTGTGGAATTGTGTTTTTTGTTGGAAAAAAACATTTTAATTATTAGAATTTAAGGCTTTTTTACACATCATGAGAACATAAGCAACAGTCTTTATGGAAAAACTGGATGAGAGGATTATTCATGTTGTGCTGTGATGAGGAAATTGTCATGCCTCCTTTGTGGAAGCTTCTAGTCATACAGTTCCCTCAAGAAATTGACCATTTATAGCTGATAGTTGTACAGTTATATTTGGCAGAAAAGGCCCTGCTCTTTGTGGGAGCTCTCAAAAAATCCAATGAGGATTCTGCTGGAAAAAACTCCCCTAATAAAGACATACATAATTATTAGACTCAGTCAATAATACTAAAAGCTTCAACACAACAGGAGGAGGAAGCTGCTGTAGCAAATGGCTATGCTGTACACCAAGTAAGAATACATGTAGGATTGGATTTGATTAGTCAGCCTGTAGCCTTGCAGCTAATGAATGAGCCACTGACGGTAAAGCATGAATGAAGTAGCTGATGCCAATCAGTTGATGCGAGCTCTTCTTTATTACTGCGCCCGAGTTAACGCAATGCTCCATTTTTGAGTTGCAAATGCTGGCTGTGGAGTTGTTTTGCCCACTCATAATGCTAACATATCCCTGGGGTGATTGTTAAGTTATCACTGATGGGTGGAGAATCATGTGACACTGAGTTTGCAGAGAAAGAATTAGTTGTGCTCACTGTCATACAGTATAAAGACGAGCCTGTAAATTGGTGTAATGTTGCTGTACCGTGGCGGGGATTGCCTAACATCTTGCAGTTTGCTCTGCAGAATAAAGTCCATGACTTTAAATATGGTCAGTTGGCCTGTTTTTTATTCTTTATCCAAAATATCCAGGCTAATTGTCTTATTATACCACTACATGCTATAATGTAAGGTATACTATATAATTCAGATTAGTCAATTTGAGTTAATTTAGAGGAAGATAGAACCCAGGGTGTTTTTCTGAGGGCTAGGGCTGTCAGAGTTAACGCGACAACGTGTCACCGCAAATTAGTTTTAACGCCACTCATTTCTTTAATGCATTAACGCAATCGATCTTCCGGAGGCTCAATTTTAAAGTTAGATTGAAGATATTGGTATCATATGAAACTAGAAAACCTAAGGAATCCATTGATACTGACCATGTCATACTAGCTCGGGAAGGAGGTTAAATAATGCTCTAAACTTGCTCTAAATTTTGGCGAGGAAAAACTGTCATGGCCATTTTCAAAGGGGTCCCTTGACCTCTGACCTCAAGATATGTGAATGAAAATGGGTTCTATGGGTACCCACGAGTCTCCCCTTTACAGACATGCTCACTTTATGATAATCACATGCAGTTTGGGGCAAGTCATAGTCAAGTCAGCACACTGACACACTGACAGCTGTTGTTGCCCATTGGGCTTGAGTTTGCCATGTTATGATTTGAGCATATTTTTTATGCTAAATGCAGTACCTGTGAGGGTTTCTGGACAATATTTCTCATTGTTTTGTGTTGTTAATTGATTTCCAATAATAAATTAATATATTTACATACAGCAAGCATATTTTCTCACTCCCATATCGACAAGAGTATTAAATACTTGACAAATCTCCCTTTAAGGTACATTTTGAACGGATAAAAAATGTGTGATTAATTCCGATTAATCATGAACGATCATGTGATTAATCGCGATTGAATATTTTAATTGATTGATGGTCCTAGTTAAAGCGTTTGACTACTTAACAGCCTTAACTTTTGTAAATTAGCTCAGAAAAAGGTTAGCCTACTTGACTATAAAGGTTCTGCAAAATAGGAGACTGACCATCAACAGTTACATGTATTCATGCAGCACAATAATTTACGTTTTAGCGTTACAGTAGAATAGTAAGGCATATAAAAAATCTGCGTGCACATTGACTTCTCGTTGTAGCCACCTCAAAACGTCCTGTTTCCATCCCTGTTAAAAAATTCCTAGAACCACCACTGGTTATACTCACAATATCCGTGCAACAGTCACTGTTGACCCTCCTTGTTCGCAGAGTCGGTCCCCCTATTTAGCATTTATGATGAGTAGGCTACACAAACATTTAATAAGTGGTTGATAACCATTATAAAATATATTTAAAATAACGTGTCGCCGCAGTCTGGTCTAATTTAGACTGTCTTGACCAAAAATATCCTGCCCTTGGACTATATAACTTCATATATGATTTTATTCCTGCCTGTAAATCTGCTATCTAACTATCTATCTATCTATCTTTTCCGCTCCACAGCTTTACTTTGAGGAACATTTCAAGAGAAATATCACTTAATTGATAATATGCATGTTTGTGATGTCAAAAGTCCTCTGTGCTTCTCTTGCATCAACTCCCGCATCAACTCCATGTAGCCTTTCTTGACAGACCCTCAGGCTATCATCCGGCTGCTTTTGCGCGGGATCTCTCCGTGTTTGCATGTTCTGTATAGGATGTGACTGTCAAGGACCGCCTGGAGCTATACTGCCTCAAGGCTTTGAAGTCATTAGATCCATTGAGGCTGATCTCAGTGTAGAAATGTTGTCTTTCTCAGTAAGTGCTCTTACAGTGCGTCTAGTTGGCTAAGAACGTTCTGTAGGGTTGCCAGTTCTCCCCACGACTGAAAGAAGGCAGAGGAAAAAGAGGAAACTGAGGAGAAAATATGTGTGCCAACCGCAAGAGGAATCTGAATGCTGTTCAGTAATATTTCATGATTACAGATATGGTGTTCCAGTCCTGAACTCTGATTGGCTGAGCCGTGTTTGAAGCTGTCGTGGAAAATATACACACACCTGTTCATGCAATTTAATTCTGAATCGGGCCAACATTTACTTATTGCAGATATATCATTATAAGTGTAGGCTATATGTCAAACAATGAGTAACTAAATGCCAAAGATGTATGAGGTTATTTAGAAAGCGTCACCATTAGCCTCTATATAGTTTGTCCACCAGAGAGCACTGACAACTGAAAACATTTTCCTTAACAGGCTAATTTAATGGTTCTTAAATGTATCTTTATGTTAAGTCTTTAGGGCTGCACGGTGGTGCAGTGGTTAGCACTGGCGCCTCACAGCTAGAGGGTTGCAGGTTCGAATCCGGCTTGGGGCCCTTCTGTGTGGAGTTTGCATGTTCTCCCCGTGTTAGCGTGGGTTTTCTCCGGGTACTCCGGTTTCCTCCCACAGGCATGTTAGGTTAATTGTTGACTCTAAATTGCCCATAGGTGTGAATGTGAGCGTGAAGGGTTGTCTGTCTCTATGTGTCAGCCCTGCGATGGACTGGCGACCTGTCCAGGGTGTACCCCGCCTTCGCCCAATGTCGGCTGGGATCGGCTCCAGCCCCCCCGCGACCCCTAATGGGATAAGCGGTTGCAGATGAGAGAGATGTTAAGTCTTTTTTTTTTTAAAGGAATATCTGTAAATATGTCTGTCCAATAATCAGTTATAGTCTGCATTTAGTTAGCAGTTAAATACCAACATATTAATCGGTACAATTTAAATAATTTACTGAACGATGGTGTCTTTTGTTTCTAGTACCTTCATAGAAGCAATAAGCCA